>JAJOZX010000336.1:592500-622500 GCA_023014485.1 Bathynomus jamesi
CTTTAGTATTCAATGTATGGTAAATTCTTTAACATATTATTATTTATATGTTGTTCATTGATACGTCCATTTCCTTTCTTGACCATTACTTTTTATTTCCATTATCTTTAATTTCCATTATCTTTTATTGTCTACTTATGCCCTATTGATACATCAGTCCATGTTTACTCGTGTCAGTCTCTATTACACAACCTATTGTGTGACTACCGACATGTGTATAATACTTATGCACTCGTACATGTCCGTTGATAGTCATGATTACGTACATGTAAATACGGCCACATGTATTCTTTTTATTTCTTGTCTTTTAAATTATTTAATTTCTCGCAATTGACTCGTTCATGCTGACCCAAGTGTTCGAATTCCGATGACGACGCCAAAAGCGGGTATCTGAAAACGAAATCTCCTCTCTTGCTTGCTTCTAATCCGAAAACATTATGTTATATATTATAGTTAACTGTATTTAATTGTAGTTAACTGTAATAATTTAATATGATGTAATTAATGTACTTTAATGAAACTGTAATTAACGATAATAAGTGAATGTGAATTAATTGGTAATTATAATCATAGTTATAGTAAACCAAAATTACAATATACTCAGTGATGTACTTTGGTTGTAGTCAATGTACGACCCGACATTATGTCGCCATTTAGGAATGAATACTCGGCAATATTATTATTATTTTTTATTATTATTTTTTCGTTGGAATAAATTTTTGATTTACTTCCTATTTAGCCAAATAATTGGTGACTTGTTCTTTTCAAAATTTCTTAATCATTTTTTTAGATTTAGTTTGATAATGAATCCTGATTGGATTTTGCAATGTTCGTGTTTTGTATGCATTCTCTCTTCGTTGTGAGGGTGAAGTCGTGTCTTGCCTGGGCATTTGATTGTGAATCTTAAGCCTTTGATTTTTGCTCAATGCATATTAGTGTAAAGATGCATAGTTCAATTTCCACTTCCAGTTAACTCAGCAGATCATGATAACATCAGATCTGAAAATACGCGGTTTAAGATAAAAATATGGCTTCATCTTCAAATATCTTGTTTATCTGTATAAACATTGCCACAGCAAAAAAATTTACTTTATTTTCAAATATTGTGCAAAAATAATGCAGCCTATCGAGAATAGAAACGACACAAGTCAACCTTTAATAATAATGATGTTAGCAAATTATGGGTATATAAACCCACAAAATTTCTTCCATGGTCATTCAGAATTAGACTTGGAGGCTGAGCACTACCTGTACATTTTAGCAGTAAATTACAGTAAGAAAGAGTCTTTATCTTCTTCGAGCCTTGCTCCCTTCAGAGAACTTAGTCATTAAAATCTCCCGATACGTTACAAGAAGAAATGGGGAACCTTCAGAAAGCTCTACAGAATCCTCCGATCCACTATATGAAGAACTCGGAGAGTAGTACAGAAGAAACTAATGCAAGTAATAAATCGGTTGCTGCCACCTAATCAGAATCCCCGTCGACTTCGAACCAACCCAGGCCATAGACGGAGGGGTTAACATATTATATATATATATATATATATATATATATATATATATATATATAATATATATATCAGATATAAAAGAAAATGTACTTTCAGTCTCTTTGACAAATACTCTATAGTGGCTACACATCACCAATTTGTAGTGGCCTAGAAAGTAGGCTTACTATAATTTATGAATTAAATTAAAATGAATAATTAGGGGTCACCAGTTCGGTGCACAGCACACGCAAACAATATTTAATAAAGAGAGAGAAATTACCTTGTTGGTTTGTGTTTAATTAGAAAAATAAATTAATTATTTGTTTACAGTGATTAACAATTCTGTAACGGTAATTGTGCTGTATTGTAAATGACTGATTCTTAGCAATAAGAAATGGTTACACAGTATAAGCGCTCAGTAAATAAAATAATGACAAGAAACACTAATTTAGGTAGGCTAATGAGATATGCGGCAGTGAACACATAATAATAAGTAATTAAGCCAATAATAACTGAGGTATTGAAAGTATGATGTGGTACAGTAAAAGGATTAGGCAAGTAAAATAAAATACATAAATGAGCAAATAAACAAGCGGATACAAATACGGTAAGATAATTGAATACGGTAAAATGATTGAACAGGCCCACTATAGTCGCAATGGGAAAGTTAGTTTGCCGGTTGTTTGGGAACCCTTTCAAGATAGCCTATTCGCTAGGCTGAGGTTACACTATGTAGGTTACGTGGAGTTGCTTAACACGAAGACAAAAGGTAGGCGTGTGGCCTCCGAGAAGGTTTACGAACCTGGGCTTCGATGTAGATGGATCTGAAGGCGGACTGGCTTTACAGGCGAGAAGATGAGTGTTGAGGGCCGGTTGAGACTTGTTGAAAAAGGAGCCAGTGGAAACTCCTGCAGCAGTGATGTTACTTCTTGCGAGATGAAATTGTAGAGGGCCTTACTTGATGATAAACTTCGTATATGCTCGACCGGAGCCTTGAAGGAACAGCGGGCCGCTCTCCTGTGAAGGCCGGAGAACGGATGGCGTAACGAGGGGTGTTGGTGACGAAGGCACTGAGAACGAGATGTAACGACAAAAACGAGAAAATGGCAAGTGAGAGTGCTTTGAGAAAGAACGCGCATTTTATAGGCCTTGGTGACGTCCTCTTGGGGGAAGTTCGGGAAGTGTTTCCTCCGTGGGCCAGTTTCATGCTCACGTGTTTTAGTTTTATAACCTTTGTTCTGATTCCATGATGTTTAAGAACGGTGAGGAAAGGAATTTCGGGTCGGTCTCTACAACCCAGTCAGCTCACGTGTTCGTTCCGAATCAAGAATTTGCTGCTCTATTTTCGAGATACTTCGATATTCTAACTGTGCTTGAAACAAAAGTCTAAGTGACAGCTGTACTTTCAATCTACTTTTTGTCACGTTCTTATAGTAGTCTTGGAAAGTATACATGAAGGACATTTTTTAGAGTATAAAGAGAGAGAAATATTGCAAACGTAGAAGCCATATAAAGGAAAGGACATTTACGTTTAAGATGAGGAAACCAAAGATGAAGATTGTTGGTATCGACGACAAGCCCTGAAACTCTGCTCCCTGCAAAGAAGACGCGAGCGGTACACAATAATATACGTATAGAAAATACTTGAGGGTTGTGTCCCTAATCTTAGAAATGAAATAGAACCTAAATAATTTCAAGAACCAAGTGGACAGGTTCTTGTGCAAAGCGGGGGGGATACGAGGGCAGGAGGAGAATGGAAAACAATTCTTTCCTCCATCGAATCATTCAAATGAGGCGGAATATTGCAGAGGGGTTGACTATAGGTCGATGCTGACTCGTCGTTCGAAACCATTCAAGATATCACGAGAAATATATATATATATACTGTATATATATATATATATATATATCGCTGTTAATTTTGATGGGACTGAAACATAAGAAAAACGGTGGAAAACGAAGTGGAAAATAGTCGTGTCGACAGAAAAGAATAGGCAAAAATTCATTATTCTCTGAACAGATATAAAACTTATCGTTATTTTCCTCAAATAAACTTTAAAACTATGAATCATTTTTTCGCGAGTAGTTAGTTCAATATTATATTAAAATAATGGACCTTTTCCAGTTTGTGTACCGTTTTTCATATAATTAATTTTTGCTTCTTTTCAGATCAAAAATGAGTGATCAAAAATGAGTTCTTGATAACCTAACCTAACCTAACCTAACCTAACCATTTCCGAATGGTCCTTGAATAAATAATTTCAATCTAAAAATGTTTACTATGCTGTATGTAATGTACTGTAGAAAACGGTACATAAACTGGAAAACGTCCAAAATAATTAATAGTAGGTCTAAGATGGGGACAAAAACGTGACCTTTTCAGAATAAACAATTCGGGTGGAAGCTATCCGAGGTATAACTTTCGACACATCTAGAGAAAGCTGCAACGTACGATGTATCTGATACATAATCAGATATATTTCTGATTTCATATATAAACCTCTTTCTTCAAAGCGCCTTAGATTAATTACTACCCCTTAAGGGAGATCCAGCCCCTTTTTGGAGAATCCTTTATTTCTTTAAAAACAGTCGTTCTTTTTTACTTCAATTTAGACTATTAAATTGGATGTAAACAATGTTAACCATTTTTTTTTAAATAGTTTCTCGTTAATTTTAAGATTAAGATCCGTGTCAAAATATTTTTTTATTCTTTACGATATTTATGCCGCAGTATTTTATATTTTTTTTATATTTTTAGACTCAGTCAATAAAAGTGTCCATGCGAAAAGTCGGAAAATACGCATAAATAATTATTTGTGCATATTATAATTAATCAACGATCTTCTCTTTATAAAATACAAAAAGAAAAATACGAAAGAAAAGGTGGAAAATTAGTCATTAGAATACTTTTTAACCTTTCAGCCTCTCACCAATGGATCATCTTGTAACAAATCTACTCAGTTTCAGAACCACTTTACTTTCAAGAATTAAACAGTCTAGTGTCACTCTAGTCTATCACAAAGTCAGCGCCGGTGGAGGTGGTTTCGGGTGCCATCAGGTTGCAAGTTCAGTTTCTTTATTTCATACCAGTCCATTCATTAATCCTTACATACTGAATTTCCTATCATATATATAATATATATATATATATATATATATATATTATATATATATAATATATAAAACCGTATTTCGTTTTCATATAAAGTTCATTGATACATAGAAAAAATACCAATGAAACATGTTTAAAAAAGTATACTGTATATACTCGTACTAAAACCTTGAAGCATATATATATATATATATATATAAGATGTTGAGAATGGCGTTATAGATTACTAACAGTGGTCTCGTGTGCGGAATTCCAAATGAGATTAATTTCAAGGCAGAGCACTTGATCGATCACCGTGTTTATATTCCAACATTCCAAATCAGACGCCGTTTTCTCTTGCGTATCTTCCCAACTTGTTGCAACTTGTTATAACTCGTTTTCCAACATAATTTCCATTTTATTAAAGGGGTAACATTTAAATTAACATTAAGTTCGTGTCGGTGTAAATCAGATATACACTACATTAACTGGGTTAAAAGTTTTTTCGTTCAGATTCCGTGTGTGGGTGTGAGTGGTATTTTTAAGTATATATATATATATATATATATATATATATATATAATATTATATATATATATATTTGTGTGTGTGTGTGTGTGTGTGCCTTTTATCAATGTTCAAAACATATATGTTAATAGATTAAGTACAAGATACAAGAAAGGTTTTATTGTTTTTCGCAAAGCACCACTGCTCTAATATAGAAATTTAGGGTACGAGCAGCTCGCATCATCATTGCCAAGAATATAAAGGGTCAACGTACTAACGAGCCAAGTATACGTGTCTCACCACCACAGAAAGCAAGAATGCTCATATATATATATTATATATATATATATATATATATATATATATATACAGTGCTCTAATAAGTATCCATGTTTTGTACCATGCATAGGATAGTTATGAAAAGTTTACCGTTCGTTTGAAAACATTTAATTAACAAATAAAAAAATTAGTTTAATTCCAACATGTAAAACTTCAAAGAATTTGAGGAAAATGAAAATAGTTAAAATGCAAAAGTTTTCGTACATTTACATGATGTAATGATGGCTGTTCTCCTTCATTTAGACAGCCATCGCTGACATTTGGGTAAACTCAGTATGTCGCTTCGTTGCGCCGACGATGAAGTTTATACTGCTGACAATCCACGGTTCTTCTTTTCACGAGATTAAACATAAGATCATCTGACTGCGTGTTACGAAAAACAATTTATACCTTCGGTCAATGACGTCCCCTCCCTCAATCTGTTCTTCTGACCAGTGTGACGGTTACGCGTGTTTCGTTTGAAGTCGGAATAAAAGTAATATTACGATAAAAATCCTTTTTGAGCAATGCCAATTGTTTAGTGAATATTCAGTGTATATAATGGTAGTTCTCTTTATTTTTTTAATTGAATTGAGTAACCTTTATTAATAATAAAATAAATAAATTCTTTTCAATTTACAATGACATGAATAATTATGAAGCTCGACTATTTATTTTATTTAATTTGGCCCTTAAGCTTTAAGCTTTACTGGGCTCTTATTAAAAGTAAACAGCTAGTTGTTATTAAATAATAATAAATAAATAAATAAGTAAATAAGTATTATTAATAGTTCAAACATGTATTAATTTTTAATTATCACTCTGACATGACAAATACAAGGTCACCTTGAAGGCACTATACGAATACCATACAAAGAAACCAATATTACACATGAGAGATAAGAACTGAACAATCCCAAGAAATGTGTTTCTAATACTAGATTACACACGAGAAATTAATAATTAGTAAACAATATTAATGGACATTACTCCTAGATTTTTGTTAGTATGCCATTATTAATCGGGATTTCAACTTGGTTTTAAACAAATTTACATTCACAATATTTTTTATATCGGCATGTAAGTCATTCCATAGTTTCAATCCAATGAAAATGGGTAGTTTTTGATATGAAGACAATCTAAATTGAGATATTTCTGGTCTGATACGAGTGGATTTCTTGATGAGTTACAAAATATCTATTTACCCATTGTAAATTAATGATTTTGTTCTTACACTTGTAAATAAAAATAAAATGTGCCAGTATGGTTATATCATTGAGTTTTAGTAGGTTTAGCTCTTTAAATAATGCACTAGAGTGATCAAGGAAATCAGCATCAGATAATAACCTAATTGCTCGTTTTTGGATGACAAAAATACCATTTAATATCTAAGTAGTGAAATAGCAGCGTATGTTAAAATAAAGCAAAAAAAATCAAAGCAACTTAATCTATACAGCGTTTTTTCCGAGTGTTTTCTCTCCGAAGGAATTTAGCTGTTCATCGAAAGACAATATCCCTCAGTTATCCGCTGCGGCACACTCTCGGGCACCAATCAGTAAGAAGCTACAGCTAGAGATGGGCAGTAACGCGTTACATGTAAACGACGCTACGTAACGAACGTTACAAAAGTAACGAGTAACGGTAACGCCTCAAAGATTTTCAAATGTATCAATGTAACGGTAACGCTTTGCACATTTTTTATCAATGTAACGGATTTTTTCGTTACTCGTTACTCAATACTTGAAATTAAATTTGATAACATTGCCATTCCATTCATGAGGACTATTAAATGCAATTCACTATTCCGTGTTAGTGGAAACAACTAAATTTATATTTTCTAGGTATCTTCATCTTTCCCAAAAATCATTGGGGTGCCAATTATTGCGCAATATATCGTTCTTAAGAGAACAACATTTATATAGTCAATAATAATAGCTATTAGAATTTATGTGGTATGGCTGCCATTTGTAAGTTTATCTGTAGTTTCAAAATACGTGTGAAGGCACATAAACAATATAAAATGTAACTAGTTACTCGTAACGTCGTTATATGTATCGAGTAACGGTAACGCTTTAAGGATTTTCAAAAGTAACGATGTAACGGTAACGCCGAGTACATTTTCGACGTGTAACGAGTAACGGTAACGCCGCCCAATTTAATGTAACGGTGCCCATCACTGGCTACAGCGTGTCACATCCCCCACCCCACGGAGTAACGGAAAAACTTTCCCTCCCTCAATTCTAAAGTCAAATCAAGTACCTCTCTTAATTAACCTCTTAATTAACCTTTGGTAACATGGCAACGGCAAATAAATCCCTACAACCCTATGGATACTGTAAAAAAGTAACAGACGAATCAAAGACAATCCGTTACAACCTTTGCCCATCATTAGTCGAATTTGAATGCCTGAGATGGAGTGACGAAGAAATCTCTCTCATAACAGGCGCTAAGTAATTGAACGGAATCAAGTTCGTCTGCAAAAGCTGCATGATCGAAATAAACTCGTTTACGGTCTTTAAAGCAGAAAGAGACTATGAGGAAAAGGCAAAAGAGGAAATTATGAATAGTGAACAGAGAAAAATAGAAAGAACGAAGATAGTAAAAGTGGAAACTGTGCAAAATGAACAGAAAAAACGAGTAAATGGAAAGTTGACATAATAAAAGAAGTACCAACACGCAAGGAGGACGAAAATATGAAGGAAAATATAATTAAGAATGAGAATATAAATATAAATACAAGAGATAGCATAAAGGAAACAGAGGCACAAAACCTAATCCAAAGATTTCAAACAAAGGACATTAGCAGGCTGCAAATGTCTACTTGTTTTTTTCATATTGCTGCTAATAGCAACAATAGGAAAAAACAAGTAGACAATCAAGAAATAAAACTGAAACCGTCAAAAACAAAGGTCCCAAGTGAAAATGGGGAAGAAACTATATGTAAATATTATGTGAAAGGAATTTGCAGATGTAAGGGGAGATAGTGTATATAGGAACACCCTCCTTTGTGTACGTTCTTCTACAATAATGGTCACTGCGGTTTATGAATGAAAAAGCAATGTTTTGATGCATATTAAATTTTAATAACATTATAACATTACCAGAATGATGGGTATCTGTAGGTTTCATACGTTACTGCTTCAAATTTCTTACAATTGGCAAATGGACGACAGATGAATGGATATAACTGGTATGGCATTGTTATATCCGGAGCAAATGCTATTTCTAGATCAGCAACACTGATATTAATAAACAGTCACTGAGAGAAATATTATTTAGAAATGAAGAATGTTTTGTATTGAGGCAGCATCATAAATGTATATAATTGTTTTGTATTCATCAGTTCCATGTTACAACTTAAGTGCTGAACCACTGCAACTGTGACTCTTGGCGGCCTCTCACCTCAAAGGAGAGAATTACAGAACATATCAATAAATATCAATAAATGGGATTCATATCACAACCCTTACTTAGCCAATCCAGAAGGTCGATATTTCTTTGCTCAGAGAACCAGCGTGTGACAATTCGTGCTGTGTGAATTGGGGACCTGTCTTGCATAAAAATGATTCGCTCAGGAAATGGCAGAGCATATGCACGCACAGAAGGATGCATAACCTCTTCGAAAATCTCTATATACTGATCTGCAGTAAACCTCCCTTCTATTTTGGTAAGCTCTCCTACACCATGCAGATGAATCCATCCCCACATGTTACATGTGATATGGCCGTTACGTGCTTCCGCAAAGATGTGCTCTTGAGTATATCAAGTATTATTCCACCTCCAACAATGAAGACGGCCATGGGATGTGGAGGAAAAGGTCTTTTCGTCGGTAAATATCACTCGGCTCCAAAAGTTAAGTCCTTTGTCAAAATGTTGCTGAGCAAATCGAAGTCTATTTTCACGATGTTACTGATTTAACTTCTTGATAGCCGGGGTTTGATTATGTAACCCAGCTTCATGTAACCGCCGCCGCCTTACTGTCATTCCCTTATGGCAACAGTATTGGTAAAGGGATGGGCTTCAGCAACATCGCAGATCCTCCGATCATCCGCAGCAGTTGTCAGTCGAGCTTTCCCCGTTCTGCGGTGATCTCGTAGGTTTCCTTCATCTTGCCACCTCTTCAACCATATATAAACAGTGTTCCTAGAAATTTCAATTTATCTTGCAATTTGAGTTGGAGACAGCCCGCTCTCCTTTATGCCGATGATTCTTCCCCTTTCACCAATTTTCTAATGATGATAATCCGTTCTACAGAGTAGTTGCTTCGATGTTACCATACCGCTAACCCGACTTATGAGCGCTGGACAAATGAGCGCCGACAAATGAGCGCCGACAATTGAGCGCCAAGACAAATAAGCGCAAGACAATAGAGCGCAAGACAATAACCTAACCTAACCTAACTACATTATTTTGAACATCCTTAATAAATATTGTTTTTTTAACATCCTTAATAAATATTTGTTCAAGCTTATTTTGTTTCTTTTATCCAGTTTTTATTTGCTTGCTCTCGCTCAATTGTTTTGCGCTCTTTTGTTTTTGCGCAAAACAATAACCTAACCTAACCTAACCTAACTACATTATTTTTAACATCCTTAATAAATATTGCTTTCCTAACCTAACCTAACCTAACTACATTATTTTTAACATCCTTAATAAATATTGTTTTCCTAACCTAACCTAACCTAACTACATTATTTTTAACATCCTTAATAAATACTGTTGTTTTAACATCCTTAATAAATACTGTTGTTTTAACATTCTTAATAAATATTAAATAACCTAATATTAAATTAAATAAATAACCTAAAATAACCTAATATTAAATAAAATAAATAAACTGATATTAAATAACCTAACCTAACCTAACCTAACTAAATTATTTTTAATATCCTTAATAAATATTGTTTTTTTAACATCTTTAATAAATATTAAATAACCTAACCTAACCTAACTACATTATTTTTAACATCTTTAATAAATATTGTTTTTTAACATCCTTAATAAATATTTGTTCGGGCTTATTCTTTTTCTTTTATCCAGTTTTTATTTGCTTGCTCTCGCTCAATTGTTTTGCGCTCTTTTGTTTTTGCGCTCTTTTGTCTTGCGCTCTTTTGTCTTGCGCTCTTTTCTCTTGCGCTCTTTTGTCTTGGCGCTCAATTGTCGGCGCTCATTTGTCCTGCGCCCAATTGTCGTGTCACGCACCATACCTGTTGACACCTCTGTCATGACGTTATGTGATGTCACGTAATATGTTAAAAGTCAGGTGGAATTGTTGGAATGGGGAAGCAGTTTGGAAAATGGTCATTAACTTGCTACACCAGCGGTTCCCAAACTTTTTCTGTGATTACCCCTTTTGGTTAATCGCCAAATGGAAATTACCCCCCCCCCCTGTAAAAGGCACAGGAAACTTCATTTTACTGAGCATGAGAATAATTATTCAAATTTTATAAACATAATACTCGTATATTTTGATATATACAGTGCCTTATGTATAAGTTAAACACATGTGATATTGGTCAAAGAATGGCTACAACATTACATAGGAGGCAAGCAAAACGCGTCACACCAACTACTAGTCTAGTGCGAGGGATGCAACTGTTCAGTTTCGCTCAAGGCGCAGTGTAAATCGCCTTCAATGTGCACCCGATTTCACAGTTTGTTCTTTATAACCATCATTGCTGAAAAGCCTGCCTCACAATGATAACTTGTCGCAAAAGACACCAGCACTTTCTTTGCCTCTTCAGCAAACAAAGGATACTCCCCATCCACTTTTCGCCAAAATGTCCCGATTTTTTCCTCTATAAACTCAAATTTGAGAATAAGATGTTGCCGCATTTTCAGGAATTTTGCTTTTAGTTCAGGTGAGTCACTGCTTTTCCGGGCGTAATAAGTGAATGGCCTCTTTTTTAGATAGCATGACTGCGTATTAAATATGCTTCTGTACCACATCGACTGCAGGAAGTCATAGACAACAACGATGGTTGGACGAGATATTAAATTTGTTGTTTTCATGTATAAAAAATCTCTCAAATACAATGCTAATTATGAATGTGTAACACCATTGCAAAATTGTCAAATATCATCGTTTAAATGGCTCTATGTTTATTGATATGAATTCACTGTAATAGTTTTATTTTTTGTAATTCTATCCTTTGAGGTGAGAGACCGCCAAGAGTCACAGCTGCAGTGGTTTAACACTTAAGTTGTAACATGGAACTTATTAATGCAAAACAATTTTATGCATTTATGATGCTGCCTGAATAAAAAACATTCTTCGTTTCTAAATAATATTTCTCCCAGATTACTATATCAGTGTTGCTGATCTAGAATAGCATTTGCTCCGAATATAACAATACCATACCAGTAGTATCCATTCATCTATCTTCCAATTTGTCAATTGGAAAATATTCTAAGCAGTGACGTATGAAACCTACAGATACCCATCATTCTTGTAATGTTATAAAAATTTAATATGCATCGAAACATTGCTTTTTCATTCATAAACCGCCTATATATGCATTTTTGGAGCAAGTGTAGTTTACTACCCCTCTGTAGTGCCTAGTGTAGTTTCCGTTCCTGTACATTATCCTCGTGTAGTTTACGTTCCCCTACATTATCCTAGTGTAGTTTGGTTCCCCAACTTTGTCCGCGTATACCTAATCAAATAAAAACGTTAAAACTAACGAAAATATGGGTCTTTTCCATTTTATGGGAACCACCATTTTTTTAAATAAATATATTGTTCTGAAGCATTTTTTTATGCTGATTCCAAATATATTATTCTTTTGCAGGAGAAATACAGAAATACAAAATAAGAAAGTTATAGTCATTAATATTTTATTATTTATACGATATTTCTTTATTTTCTCATATTGCATAGTTTAAGTTAGGTTAGGTTAGTTAGGTTAGGTTAGTTAGGTTAGTTTAGTTAGGTTAGGTTAATTGTTTAAAACTTAATTACCTCTCTAAAGTAATTGTTATAATCCACGATTGTTCCATGGGAGATGCCGAATTCCTTTTCGCAAAATTTGATCGTTGTATACTCTTGAGACCAACAATACATTAATGAAATTATAGTTTCAAGAGTTAGTTTTGAATCCTCTAGCCAAGTATTCTTGCGTACAGACACCTTTTCTCGGCACGTTTGTTTTGAGCACCGCCATTCCATTGAGCATTTACTGTCGCTTCTTTTGGTTATCGACATTTCGTGTTTTTTATTACATTGTTTGGTTTTAGGAATAACATCATTCTGTTGTAAAAACTTTAATGCATCTTCTTCACATGTAATATTTCTTGCTAGCCAAATTAAGTTATAATTTTCCATATTGTCAAGTCGAAGCAAATATTTTCATTCAAGGTAAATTAACAACTGATTTGAACTATTAGAAATAGGCTATTAGGCCCTAACTGAGCTTACGATGACGTTATCGTACAAATGACGTCATCGTGGCATATCATATAAATAATAAAACTTTATTGACTATAACTTTCTTATTTTTTATTTCTCCTGAAAAAGAATAATATATTTGGAATCAGCATAAAAGATGCTGTAAAACCATGTATTTATTTAAAAAAAATGGTGGTTCCCATAAAATGGAAAAGATCCGAAAATATTACGACTTAACCTAACCAATCGTCAATTTATTTATATATATATATATATAATATATACTTTAAGTGCAATAACCGCAACAATATAAAATTACACCAACCCGCAAGGAAAAAAATATAAAATTAATTAGAAAACAGTGTTTAATTTCGGCTGGTCACAACCAAGCCCTTTTCAAAGCCATAAACTAATTAAAATATCTAAAAAAGTTATAAAACTTCCGTCCTGCGAAAGAGCTAAGGTTAAAATGACTGTATGAAGGTATAAACACGGACAGAGAGATGGTAGCTGTCGTACGTCTGGCAGTTGGCAAAGGCAAACTATTGCCCAGATTTCAAACCTTCGAGATTAGGGGACACAAACTACACTAGGATCTTTGGGAGACATTTTTTAAATGAAACCATCAAATAAAACTAAAGAAAATATTACGACTTAACCTAACCAATCGTCAATTTATATATATATATATATATATATATATATATATATATATATATATATATAAGAAAAAAGAAAAAGAAAAATTATTCCAATTATTTTTTGTGGTTTTGCATCATTCATTTATTTCACGTGTTTAATTGTGAAATTCATCGACATATATATATATATATATATATATATATATATATATATATATATATATATTGACGATTGGTTAGGTTAAGTTGTAATATTTTCGTTAGTTTTAACGATTTGTTTGATTAGGTATATGCGGACAAAGTTGGGGAACGCAAACTACACTAGGATAATGTAGGGGAACGTAAACTACACTAGGCACTACAGGGGGACGTAAACTACACTTGCTCCCGAATTTTTCATGATAGAAGCCTAATGTGGGCAACGGGTTACCAGCAACGAGGCCCCAAAATATAACTTCCCCCACCAGCTCTATCCATTTACATTATAATAATATTTATATTAATATAATATATTTATATTAAATTTATATTAAATTTATATTAAATTTATATTGAAAAATTTACTCTATTGTACATTATTAATGAATTCCCTATTTTGTAATCCCAACAAGAGTAGTCATCACCTCGAAGAGTAAAACGAAAAACGTGTGTGTGTGTGAGAGAGAGAAACCTGACTGAAAGTAGTTCACGGTAAAAATAATACATAAAATAATATATATTGCACAGTCCCCTGGAATAGTCACGCTCCACTCCTATATACCTCTCTCTCCGAGATGTGGTACCAACGCAGTGGTGGGAGAGGGAGAAGCAGAAGGAAAGACGAATGGGGATATGAGGAGGGGTAGGGGAGACACTAGGGTGTCACTTTTGGACTTTTTTTGAAAAGTTATGGTGCTTACCTCTTATATTGTGACAAATTGACCAAAAACCATGACTAAACCTAAAAAAAGACAATCGGGTAATATTTAGGGTCCCCATCCCCGATTTGAAAAATAAGCCCCCTATTCACACAAAAAATGGTGATTTTTGGAGATATTTTTGGTCATAGTGTCCTTACCAATCATCGTATTTCAAAAATTTTGCTACCAAAATGTAGAGAATAACGGTATCCTCTTATTGGGAACGTTTTAAAACTACTTTAGTTGTATACGGTGCTGATATTTGAGTGGACCTTATGAAATTTTTCCCCCTGTTTTCATTTCTATAACATTTATTTACAGTATTTCCAGGTTTTATGTACAAAAAGTATGCAAATATAACCAAATGTATGATAAATTTGCTTTTCTTTCAGAATTCTATTATAGATTTGCTTAATTTCATAGTTTATTAAAATTAGTCAATAGTCATGGCTAACAGTAAGCCAATATTAAGAACAGACCTAAGAAAATATGATTCTTTGTTGGGAAAGTTAGTGGAAGACATATGCGCAAGAGAAGGAAGCATGCTTCCAACGAATAGTGAAGTTCTCAGTCACTTTTTCTTCTTGAGAAGGGATCAAATGAAAAGCGACAATGTGTCAAGGAAAGAAAATATTTTGAGAGTATTGGATAAGGTAGAAAAGGTGTGGATTATGGCTGGCATACCATCAAAATCCGTTAGAAAGCAGAAAGGACCCAAAAAAATGTTGTGGGATTTGATAAAAGAGCATGAGAAGTTGGGTAAAAATATAAAGAAGAAATGTTATGAAACCAAAAAAAACATCTTTTCTCTCTCGTTTAGATAACTTATTTGATATATCAACTGAAAATGTATGTAATGAGATCCAAAATGATACATTGAGAACTATACAACAGAAGAATGAGGATCTTCGCTTTTTGGAAGATCAGCGAAGTGCTAGAATATATTCTCTGGGTCCGATAGATAAAGCTTATGTAGCCAAACTGGTCAAAAAGACTGCTAGAATAGAAGATGAAGAACGAAGCAAATTAAAAGAAAAATAGCGAAAGGCATTAGAAGAAGAGAAACACAAATTTGAATCATCTGAAGGCGAGTTAGTAGACTCAAGTAATGGTGAAAATGATTTTACTCCGAGCCCAGGCCCATCAAAACGTCCTAAGTTACTACAGTCAACATTAATATCTAATACAGCTGATGGTTTAGGACTATTATTCGGACAACGCTCGACATTTGTATCTGTGGTAGCAGCTGAATGTGGGCTAGATTTAAAAGAGATGTCATTATCGAAAAGTACTTCTGCGCGAGCTGCGAAGAAGTCGAGGAAAGCTACTGCTGACATTATTAAAGAGTCGTTCAACCCACCTCAATATTGTGTAGTCCACTGGGACAGCAAAATAATACTGAATGTTTCAGGAGGAAAGCAGGATCGATTGGCAATACTTATATCGGGGGAGAATGTTGAGAAACTTCTCTCGATACGCGATATCGGTGTCTCAACTGGATCGACACAAGTTTGTACTGTTTTTAGCACAATCCAAGAATGGAAATTACAGGATAAGGTTTACGGAATGGTATTCGATACTACTTCATCCAATACTGGCTGTATAAAAGGGGCTTGTAAAGTACTGGAAGACCTCTTTGGAAAAAAATTATTATGGCTCGCTTGTCGCCACCATATGGCAGAACGAGTTTTGTCAGCAGCGTATCTAAAGGTATTTGGAAAATCTACTTCACCCGAAAACGAATCTTTCAAGACCTTCAGAGATGTTATATGGGAGAAGCTAGATACTAAGCAACCCTTCAAACAGCTATCTATCAATGACAGACATCTCAAGGACCTGAAAAAATGCGCCATAGATTTTATGACAGATCTGCTCAAAGATAACCAGAGCCTTCCCAGGGATGATTACAAAGAGGTAGCTGAAACAACTATGCTCGTTTTAGGATAAATTCCTGCCAGAGGAATACACTGGATCAAGCCAGGAGCTCTCCATCACGCCAGATGGATGGCTGTCATATTGTATACGAATAAGATGTTAGCATTTTCAGACCAAGCCGGATATGATAATGTTACAATAAAAAAGCTGGAAAGAGTATGCGTGTTTACATCGCTGATCTACTCCAGTCACTACTCAGTCACCAACCCACTTGAGGCTCCTGGAAATGACCTCCTCCTATACAACGAATTAGTTCAGTACAAAAAGATTGACATGGAAGTAGCGGAGGCCTATAGCTGTGATAGGCATGATCTTCCAGCCCTGAAACCATGTTGATTTGAGTTGTATAAGTTCTTTTCTTGTAGGTAGTAGCTAGTTTTACCTCTAATTATACGTTCAAAACACTTTATAAGGTGGGAGGTGAGAGCTACAGGTTGATAATTCTTGAGCATTACTCTGTTACCACTTTTGAATAGGGGGGGCAATGTTCGCGTTCTTTAATGGAAGTGGAATTTGTCCTGTGTCGAGTGATTTCCTCCATCGTGAGTATAGCGGTTTGGCAATACTCTCTTTACATTTCTTTAGAAACGTGGCACTCCATGTGTCTGGCCCTGGTGCCGAATTTTCTCGTATTTGTGATAGAGCCTTAATTACATCTCCTTCCGAGAACTCTAAGTCCATAAATAGGTTTGTGCCAGAATTTGTCCTTGGCTGATTTGTATCAATGTCGAAAAATTTGCCTGGGTTTTCTATTTTCATCTCGGACTTAGTGGTGTTAAACACAGAGTTAAATTGTTCCTTAAGCAGTTCGCTCATTTTTGGGGGTCATTTGTGTGTTTGGCCTCCACGTCTGTCAACGGACCAATACTCCATACACTGCATTTTCCTTTTCGCAAATGTGTAAAAGTATTTTGGGTTATTTTGTTTTCTGCAACCTTATTTTCCTCCTCGTTTGTCTTATGTATGAATGTTTGCTTTAGGTCCATTTCTATTTCGCCTAGTTTTCTCTCTAGTTTGAGTCTCCTTGCATCAGTTCTGCATCTGTGGAGATGTTTTACGGTTTGCTTCCGTTGTCTAAATAGTGTCCTGATTTTTCTCTCGAGCTTGCTACGTTTTCTTTTTGTCTCTCTGGAACATGCTTTAGTAATATAGGTTTGGTTTCAGTCTCCATTATACCTAGTATTTGTTCTGGAGTCTTCTCGTGAAGTAGCAATTCTCAATTACTGTACACTTTCCCAATCTACTTTCTTTGAATTTATGTTTAAGCCTTCAAATATTCCTTCTGCCTCTCTGGGATGCATTTTCGGATCTCTGGGTGCTAACTTTAATTGTATATCGATTAGGTTATAGTCGGAGAAATTTCAATGCGTTACCTTTTTATTTATTATTATCTCATTGTCATTTGTCAAAATTAAATCCAAAACGTTCTCTTTTCTAGTGGCTTCACAGATTTCCTGAGTAAGGGCGTAATGTTCTATCATGTCTAATAACATTTTTGCTTGGGTTCTATCATCTTTTGTAATGTTGCCATGAAACTTCTGAACATATATGACTTCGTCATTTTTCTTCCATATTATGAATGGGAAATTAAAATCTCCGCAAATTAAAACATTTGTTGCTGAAGTTTCAAGTAATTTTAGCATGTTTTCTATTTCATTAGTAGCAAATTGACTGGGTGGATCAAAGGCTTTTCGTCTCATCAGTTCCACGCCTTTTACTGAGTGTCTTTAATCTCGCTCTCTTCGCCGCAATGTTGCCTCACTCTCTCTTTACTATCGCTATTATAACGGACACTGGGCATCTCGAAAACCCCGGACCTTCATTTTGGCTCTATTCTTCTACTATGGGAGGGACGCTTTTTGCGGCATTTACCCTTGGCCCCTCCTTCCTGCATAACAAAATTTGGAATTCACTTTTTGTGGTATTTAGTGGTCTGTAGACGTCCATAATGGTTAGGGTCAGTTCTTTTACTTCTAAAATAATAATTTCAACTGTGCTGTTTGATTTGTTTACCTTCACCTCACATGTGTATGTGTTTTTCACGTAGATACTACACCCTCCTCCTCGTCTAGCCACTCTATCTGCTCTGTATATATCGTAGTCTAGCAATGCTATTTCAGTATTCTCGATGCAGTTTTTGCAGCCTTTTTCGCTGGTCGATGTCGGTTATTGTTTGGTGTTATTGGTTGGGCCGCTACATTTGGGAGTATTGGGGTTACAAAATAGTATATACAGTAAACCCTCGTCCAACGCGTGTTTGTTCAGCGCGAATTTGCTTATACGCGGAAAATAAATGCGAACAATTATTTGCCGAAAGCGGAAAATTTAACTATACACAGTACTTACTGTACGCGTGCCAATGCGCGCTCTAGTGTTTTCTCCTACACTCTCCAACACTCCCGCATCTCCCTCCCTCTCGCGTCACCCCTCGCATCATCCTTTGTCTCAGTCCCGCTACCGCGTTAAGTTCAGTGAAGTCGTGTTGGATTGTTTTTGTCGTATTTTGCCGTTGTTTTGCTATTACCCTTAGACAGCAGTATGGCACCAAAACGTAAAGCATCCGCGAGTGATAGTGAAGAGAAGAAAAGTCGTAAGGTTATGACATTAGCCGAAAAAATAAAGATTCTAGATAAGTTGCGTGGTGGTATAAATATAACATCACTTGGCCGCGAGTATCACGTGAATGAGTCTACCATACGCATTATCCGAAAGAGTGAAGAAAAGATACGTGCTATTTTCATTTTATATATTTTTATTTATCATATGTAACTATCATTATGTTTATGATTTTATTATGTTCTTATTTCATATAGAGTATAGGTAGGGAAATTCATTTATGTGTGAATAAAAAATCTACGTATCTAAGTATTAATGGGAGACTACGCGGCCGCGTTCACGTATCCCCATTTATCCCATAAGGTATTAAGTTTGTCCAACGCAGATTTACCTAACGTGCAGTTCTCGAGGAAACTAACCCCGCGTTGAACTAGTGTTTACTGTATTCTACATTATATAAAATAATATATATATTGTACATTATTAATAAATTCCCCAATTTGCAATCTCAACAAGACCAGACATCACCTCGAGGAGTAAAACGAAAAATGAGTGTGTGTGTGTGTGTGTGTGTGCTTGTGTGTATGTGTGTGTGTATCACCTGACTGGAAGTAGCTGACCATAAGGTGGGATGGAAGCTAGAAAAGTAATAATAATATTCACCATTGATCGACCACTAGACAATTAAAATAATAATAATTTATGTTCTGCCAGAGAGAGAGAGAGAGAGAGAGAGAGAGAAAGAGAGATAGAGAACCACAAAATGAAACGAAATAATGCAATACCTGTGATGAACAATTTTAATTTAATAGAGAAATATCTCAGAATATATATATATATATACCGGGTGTCCGAGAATTATCTGTACAATGTTTGGCTGTTATTAAAAGTCAACCATGAAGTGTAGAAATTCCAGTGTTGTCCCATTTTACAGAGAATCTCATTAAGTTTTTTCTGATACCACATTTTGACAAGTTTTTTACAAATGTACGCGGGTGACAGACATTGATGATTTAAAAGCAAGAATCACAGCTGCTATTGAGCGAATTGATGTGGATATGCTGCAGCGTACATGGCAACATTTGGAGTATCGATTGGATGTTTTGCGAATCACTAATGGTGCACATATCGAATGTTTGTAACAACGTTACTTTAATAAAAGAAACTTTTGAAAATACAGAGTCTAAATAATCTTGTTTAAGAATTTTACGTGTGTTATCAAGAATTTTATTAAAAGATGAAATTGTACAGATAATGTTCGGACACACTGGAATTTCTAAAACACTTGTCAAAACTTGGTATCAGAAAAAACTTAATGAGATTCTCTGTAAAATGGGACAAAACTGGAATTTCTACACTTCATGGTTGACTTTTAATAACAGCCAGAATTTGTACAGATAATTCTCGGACACCCTGTACCTATATATATATATATGGGATGAATTTCACAATTAAACACGTGAAATGAATGAATGATGCAAACCAACAAGGAAAAGAAAAATGATTCCAAGGCTTTCGTGTATTCAGAAGTACACCTCGTCAGGGAATTGTCAAATTTGTGGATTGGGGACCAAACTCAAAAAAAAATTTCCCCGAGTGGTCGAATCATCTGTGAAAAAGCAAAGCTGTTGTATGAGTACTTTGAGAAGAGCAATGGAAAAGGCAATCGATTTATCCCTTTTCTTGCTAGTAAGGGATGGTTCGACACAGCCTGCACAACGTCAAGCAGGTGGGAGAGTCTGCATCAGTGGACCACAAGGCAGCGCAGAGGTTTCCTCCGGAGCTCCTTAAGCTCATAGAGAAAAAGGGATACAGGCCAGAGGAGATGTTTGATGCTGACGAAAATGGCCTTTTTTGGAAGAAGATGCCTTCCAGAACTTTCCTGTCCAAGGAGGAAAGGTCTGCTCCTGGCTTGAAGGCAGCAAAGGACAGATTATCCATTCTCCTCTGCGCCAATGCCTTGGAGGACTGTATGGTCAAGCCCATGCTGCTATACCGTGCCTTAAACGCATGTGCGCTCAAAGGAAAAAAACAAACATCACTTTCCGTGTTTTGGCAAGAAAACAAGAAGGTATGTGTCACCGCAGCCGTCTTCATTGACTGGTTTCATAACTGCTTTGTCCATAAAGTCAAGAGGTACTATGCATCCAAGAACTTGGCTTTGAAAGTGCGCCTCATCCTCGACAATGTTCCCGGCCACCCAGAAGACATCAAGATCGCCCACCTAATCGTAGAGGTAGTCCTCCTCCCTCCAAATACGCCCTCGCTACTGAAACCCCTAAACCAAGGTGTGATAGCAGCCTTCAAGGCCTATTACACCAGGCGCACTTTCCGTCGCATTTTGGATGCGATGGAGAGTGACCCAACACTGGATGTCAGCCAGTGTTGGAAAAGCTACAACATAGTGGACGACATCTCAAACAGCAAGGAGTCGCTAGATGAGGTCAAAGAGTCCACCATAAATGCCTGCTCGCGGAAGCTGTGGCCGAAGGCCGTCACCGACGTCAGCAGTTTTCCCTCCGTTGACGATGAAACCAGGAACATCGCTCGGATGGCGCACCAAGTTGGAGGGAAAGGCTTTGAGGATATGGAGGCCATAGAGGTAGAGGAACTGATCCAGTCACTCCAAGGCACCACAACATTAAACGATCTTCCAAAGGAATTATCCTTCTGACTTTCCCTCCAACACCACCGCCATCGTCATTACATCATCAGCATCATCATCATCATCATACACGATGATTTAAAAGTTAGGAACCAGTGCCTGGAGTCTTGCGCAAAAGCTAATAGGATGTTAGGCTTCATAGCGCGTAATTTCGAATTCAAATGAAGAATATTATATTGCCCTTTTACAAGTCCCTAGTCAGGCCTCACGTAGACTATGCCGTTCAGTTTTGGTGCCCGTATTTGCGTGAGGATATTAATAGGTTGAAAAGGGTTCAGCGACGCGCCACGAAACTAATTCCGTCACTACGCAACAAGTCTTACGAAGATAGGATTAAAGAGTTAGGAGCTCTGTGGGTGATAGTCGAGGTTTGAGTCTGTTGACGATTGATGCCAGCTTGTGACATGCCAGCGTGTGATATGCCAGCGTTAAATTTATTTAAAAAAAAAAATTAGACTAACACGAACTTACAGTAGATGTAGCTCGTAGCGTAAACTAACCCAATTTTTGTTTGTAGTTTGCATGGTATGACAGTGTTTCTTTGAGTTAAAACTGTGTTTGCATGGTTTGTAAGCGTTTTACTTCTTTTCATCTTTCATTCCTTTCCTATTCTCTTCGACTATTTTCCGACTTGTCGGCAGTGGCCGGCGGATGATGATGGTGAGTCTTTCTCTCTCTTTTTCTGAATGAATTAACGTTAACCCACGAATGATAGGTTTCGCTACTTACTTAACCCCTTGTTCTCTTCTTTTAACTCCTATTCTCTTCTTTTAACCTCCTACTCCTTTCTTTCTCTCGGGCTAACCTCAGAGTGGATCTTAGGATCTTTGTTAGCCTTAGCTTCTGTAGATCATCATCATCAAAGGTAAATAAAACACACTGTTCTGTATAATTTGTTTATTTTAAACATTATTCTTAAACATTTACCATTTTCCCCCTGAGTTCACTCTGACCCCGAACCTAATTCCCTTTTTCCCATTGAACCAAGGTATCCGCATTCACGAATTCCGTATTTACGAGATTTTCCAGGAACGTAACCCTTGCGAATGCGGAGGGCTTACTCTATTTTTTTCCTTATAAGAAAATTTCTTTAGTATCGTAGAAGTTTAACACGCCTTTGGGAGAATAGAGGTACGACAATTCGTTTGTCGTTTGATTTGTTTGCGATTCGTTCGCTTCTTTGATTTAGCTATTGATTTGAATTTTCATATTTCATTGTTATTTGCTTCATTACTTTAAAATTTGATTTGAATTGAATATAGTTTTCAGATTTATTTGATATTCGTTAATCTTTAATGTCCATTTCAGCTGACATTTTATAATTTAAATTAGTGTAGAGAAGCTTTTAAAGCAAGAGTCTGCACTGATTTAATTTGTTGCACTTGAATTTTGCCTTTTGATTTATGCTGGCCCTGTTTAACACTGTTGTAGGGAGGGATTAATTTACAGTAATATATATTACTTATATACCTTTTCATGTTTTTTTGTTTTATTGGTGGTGGTTGTATTTTTTAATATTATAGTTGGTCAAAGGTTAAATCTGGTAACCTTCAAATTAGTTTACGCCTACGGTTCATGGAATTTGTTTCTGCCTACGGTAGTCAATTTACATGAATCGTTGTGTGACTGATTCAACCATACAACCCTTCCTATCATTAACCTCTCTCCTAGTTAGATAATTTATAGAGACCATTTCGGGCTAATTACTGGAGACGAACCAGCCAGTATCGATATTATTGTTTGGGTTCCGTGCGTCGGTCTTTCTTCACACGAAGGTCAAGCTGGTGGCCCCGCCGGATCTTTTCCGTTTCATGTACTGTTTCCGATTTTGTTGAACATAAGAAATGTAATGCAGAAGTTTATACTGATTTCAAAAATGTAAGTCGTTTTTTGGAGAAATGAACGGTTCAAACGTTATGTTTGTTATTATAATTTTGTATTAGGTCAAAAACTATAACAATACAACTGAAAACTAACACAAGAGTTACTGTATCCTTTAGTAATATTGGTTTGTCACTAAGTATTTGTGTGAATAGATTTCGACCGTTATTTTTCTGTCCGGTTAAGTTAATTGAATGCCCGGTTAGGTCAACTAAATGCCCAGTTAGGTCAACTGTACGCCCTTGATGACTGGTTTAACGAAACTATCACAACTTAACCGAACCAATCGTCAAGGGCGTACAGTTGACTTAACCGGGTATTCAATTAACTTAACCGTGCATTCAGTTGACCTAACCGGGTATTCAGTTAACCTAACCTAACCTAACTTTTGAACAGCTCATTTCTCCAAAAAACGCCTTACATTTTTTAAATCAGGGTAAAAATCTACTTAAAAATCTTATTTTCAACAAAATCGGAAACAGTACATGAAATGGAAAAGATCCCCCCCGCCTCTAGTCCTGGCTTGGTGGAGGAGCGAGTTGCTCTCTTGCGCTCTCCATCGTACATAGCCAGGTACACCCGGCTCATCTGGTATTGTCCTGAGCCACGCATCTAGTCTTCTCGTGAAGATTTCAACTTTGACCCCTGTAATGTTTCTGAGGTCCTTTGGAAGCTGGTTGAAAATTCTTGGCCCCCTGACAACCAAGCTATTTTCCTTAGAGTTGAGGAGGTCCCTTGTCGGGCCTTTAATTTGGGAACACTA
The DNA here is from genome assembly GCA_023014485.1 of Bathynomus jamesi. NCBI lineage: Eukaryota > Metazoa > Arthropoda > Malacostraca > Isopoda > Cirolanidae > Bathynomus > Bathynomus jamesi. The sequence goes on from JAJOZX010000336.1 coordinate 616,634, forward strand.
CACATTCTGCCTTTCCTATTTTCCAGCGTTTTCTGGATGGTAATTGGGTTTTGTCTGATGTTTGGTACCAGTTTTTCGATCATTTTCCATATGTAGATTATGGTATACCTCTCTCTTCTTTCCAGGAAGTACAGATTTAGTTTGCGTAGTCTTTCCCAGTAGTTGAGTTCTTTGCAGCTATCAATCTTGGCTGTGAAATGTCTCTGCGTTTCTTCTAGTTCATTAATTTCTTCCTTTTTATATGGGGACGTCAATACTGAGCAGTATTCAAGTTTTGGTATGATCAGTGTTTTCAGCAGGGGAATCATTACTGTTTTGTCCCTCCTTCTGAACGTTCTTAGTACCTGTCCCGAGACTCTTTTTGCTTTGTTTATTGCTATCTGATTTTGTGTCTCGAATTTGGCATCATCGGTCATTATTACCCCCAAGTGGACCGCTTTCGTGCTTCTCTGAATTTCTTGCCTATCTGAAGCATAATATGCAGTCTTTTTAAGTTTCCCATTTCTACCACATCTCAAGAGCTGAAATTTCTCGGTGTTAAATGTCATACTGTTGTCTTTTGACCACTTGTAGATTTTGTTTGTGTCTCTCTGCAAAGCCTCTACTTTGTTTGCATCGCTGATTTTTCTGCTGATCTTTGTATCGTCCGCAAATGATATTACTACACTGTTGCTTTTTACTCCACTATCTACATATGTCTGTTAGCATGATAATGAACAGGAGTGGGGCCAGCACTATACCTTGTGGTACTGAGCTGCGTACTTCTGATTCTGATGATGATGCACCTTGAATTTTGACTACCTGTAGTCGATTTTTGAGGAAGTTGTAGATCCATTTTCCCACTTTGCCTATTATTCCCATATGTTTCATTTTATGTGCTATTATACCATGATCGCATTTGTCGAAAGCTTTAGCAAAATCCATGTATATGACATCAAAGTTTTCATTGCCTTCAAGTGCATCTAGGATATTGTTATAATGCTCTATAAGTTGTGATAGGCATGATCTTCCTGATCGGAAGCTGTGTTGATTTTCGTTGAATCTTTCCAGTGTCTCCAAGAAGTCATAGATTTTCTCTCTGACTATTCTTTCAAAAATTTTGGTGAGGTGGGACGTCAAGGATATTGGTCTATAGTTCTTTGCTTGAGATCTATCTCCTCTTTTATAGGATCTTCTCCATATCCAGTATTAGGGTGTAACTATTTCATTTTTACAGTTTTTAATTAATAGTGCGTTCCATTTGTCCAGACCTGCAGCTGAATGTGATTTCATTTGTCCTATAGCTGTCGCTACATCTTCTGGGATAAAATCAAAGTCTGTTATACATTCTCTTTACAATTTTTCTACCGCAATTGCAATTGCTTCTACCGCCTTTTCCTCTTCCCTCTCGGTATGGCTCTTTATCAGAGTTTGTATTTCCCAATCGATTCTCTCCAGTTTTTCTTTTATTTCTTTCCTGGCAGTGTTGTCTCCGCAATTAGCTAACTTCGTCGTTACTCTCTTTCTTTTGCAAAACATTCTTTTCTTTTGTCTCTCTAGCCAGTTCCTCTTTCCTTTTGGCTGTGCTTTCGGAGCATATTTTTCCAAAATTCTCAGCGTCTTTTCTTCCAAGGTTGTTAGCATTTCCTCAGTTGTTTTATTCTCGAAAACTGTTCTCCACTCTATTTGGGCCATGTGCAATCTGATTACTTCCCAATTTATAGTCTTGGAGTTTAAGTTAAAAGCCCCAAATTTGCTTCTTTCCTCAATATGTGTATTGTCTTTTAAAGTTATCTCCATATTTGTTGATAACTCGATTATATTGTGGTCTGAGATAATAGTTGGAGTTATTTTTATATCGGCAATCAAATTCGTGTTATTTGTGAATACCAGATCTGAGCAGTTATTTTTCCTGGTATTTTCTGTTATCTCCTGTGTCAGCATAAACTCGTTTGTGAGAGCCATCAGCAGTCTTGCTTGCTCCTGGTCCTCTCTTGTGCCCCACTTATCTTGCTGTATAAATATATTTCTACCCACCTTTTTGTATTTTATAAATGGGTATATACTATATATATATATATATATATACTGTATATATATATATATATATATATATATATATATATATATATATATATATATATAGTGTGTGTGTGTGTGTGTGTACATGTATATTATTTTTATATATATATATTAAAAAAATAGTTTTAAGTTTAGGTTAGGTTATTCTATATTTAATTTCCAACTTTTGGGGGTAGCGGCGCCCCCACCACTTGGCACTGGCACTCTGACACTGGCAGTCTCACCTCCTCCACTCCCGCACTAACCCCACCCCACACTTCCTCTCTCTACATAAAAACATGCATACTACTACTGTATTTGAAAATACTGACTGACGGACGGATGATTTCTAAGTTGCAATGGAAGGCATTAGCTTAATGTAACTGTATACAGTAATCGCTCTCTGGCAGCAAACTAGGAAATATGTACCGGACTATTCAAGAATACAAGAGTTTGGTTAGTTGGTTAGTTGGTTCCCTTACTGGTGATTGTTATTTATTTTTACTGGTAGTGAGGTTCTGCTCGAGATGCTTGAGTTTCAAACAGAATTTTATATGAGGATTACCAAACAAATTTATTTGTAGGTAAAATGGCGCGAGGAGAGAGCGAAAATCCGGATGCATTTTGAAGCTTAATCACCCATAATATGGGAATCTCAAGCGTTGCACATTTTTCTAGCAGTCCGATTATCCTAAAGAAGAGATAGAGTTTATAAAGGATTTTAACTGTTGCTAAAAGAAACTATGAAGGAAGTGCCTTACTGAACAGTCATTACTGAGATAATGTAAAGTAGGTGTGGAGGCAGTGTATTCCGACTTTGGCAAAAGATGGTACAACCCACGATAAAAAACAAAATTCAAGATAGTAATAAAATAGCAAAACATGTTAATACGCGTAAAAATAGAATTTCCTCTTTGAAAACGTTCATGTACAGTATATATATATATAGATATAAAATTGAGGCTTTGCGAGTGCGAGGGGTGAACTCACCACATTGGTAATTTGCGATTGTTCCACGAATGAATAGTTCAACCCTCCCTCATCCACAGACAACTTGGTATAGACAAATACCCGTCTAGAACGCTCAAAATGTAGTTATTTTCAATGCGTGTATTTGCGCTATGTGTCCCTCGTACACAATAGTCAAAGTTTAAACGCGTCTATCTCAAAACTGGTTTGGCGAGTTCGCCCTTCGTACTCGCGACGCCTCATATATATATATAATGTTATAATGTTTCAGACCAACAATGACCCTAGGATCCACTCATGGCTGGTCTACCTAACTGTGCTCGTAATTGTGTATTGTGCGTGTCCTCCGTGGTGGCGGAGGGGACCTACAATTTTACGTGGATTCCGAACCACAAAGCCTTAATTATACTACCTTAAACTATACCCAATCTATCAACATACGCGTCTAATCGATTTTTAAACATGTTTATAGACGTGCTACTAATTACTTCTACCGGCAAACTATTCCACCTGTTTACTATTCTATGCATAAAAACGTTTTTGGCAACTGCTGTCTCGAACCTTCTACTTGTCAACTTACACCCGTTATCCCTAGTCCTATTATATTGAGATATTTCGAAAAAGCTATCTCTATCTACGTTATCGAACCCATTCATAATTCATAATTTTAACTTCTTAAGCCTATCCTCGTACGACTTCGACCTATATACTGTATATATATATATATATATGGGAATGAACTCAGAATGGTTCCCTGAGTTTTTTATGATACACACAGACCGTGCATGGAACAAGGAACTCTTCTGGGATAATTAAATCCACTATAGTCCGAATAAGTAATGGTAAATGACAAATACCATAGTTTTTGTTTTTCATGATGCACGCCCGACGTGGGCAACGGGTCTCTCGCAAAGAGGTCCCATAAATATAGCTTCCCTCACCAGCTATCTGCAAAGCAGACAGGATCCAGCTTTGGGACATGGATCTAGGGTAAAGCAGCCTTTACCCTAGATCCATGTCCCAAAGCTGGATCCTGTCTGCTTTGCAGATAGCTGGTGAGGGAAGCTATATTTATGGGACCCCGTTGCCCACGTCGGGCTTGCATCATGAAAAAGAAAAACTATGGTATTTGTCATTTACCATTACTTATTCGGATAATAGTGGATTTAATTATCCCAGAAGAGTTCCTTGTTCCATGCACGGTCTGTGTGTATCATATATATATATATATATATATATATATATATATATATATATGTGTGTGTGTGTGTGTGTGTGTGTGTGGTGTGTGTGTGTGTGTGTCAATATCAAACATTTCTCTACCCTTACATTTTCTTATGAGAAAAGAATTAACCAAACAGCCAAAATTAGTAGATTAAATAACTAGAACATGTCTCACGACTTCAGAAACTAAATCGATGTTCACCAGAAAGGAGAAAGAAGCCGATACTTTACTATAAACAAAAAAAATAACCGGATAACTCTTAACAAATCGTATGGAAAAGTTAGTCGAAGGTGGAGAGCAGAAAGCGTAGAAATACTGTATCCTAAAGCTGACAAGAAGATATGGAACAGCGCCTTCCGTGAAAGAAAACGAATTTGTAATCACAGGACCAAATCCATACGAGTGTACTCAGTACTTCGACCACGGTTGAGTGGTCGCCCATAAAGAACAGTAAATCGACGGTGAGACTTCTTGTTATTTCATTAGAGAAACATTGTGAAATATGGAATACTTTTTTGTGATAAATAATCAAAATTAAATTCCCTTCAAATTAATGTATTAGTAATTTTTTTAAAGCGTTTCACATTATCACGGGAGGTCGACTACAAATAGGAAACGAAACGTAGACTATTTAATCAGTCCCTAGAAGAAATGAGGAATATAACTGGTGTCCACGTAGGTATCCTTAAAACGAAACTAGATGCCTGGCTCAGGATAATTTCAGATGAACCTGATTCTCAAGCACGCGTTTAACCTCCGTGTGAATCTAAAACTAAATGAAGCTGAAAAAAGTAAATAAAATAAATAAAATATATAGATATATAGATAGATAGATAGACAGATAGATAGATCATATAATTTATTATCTTTGCATCAGTAAGGCTTCTGTAAAAATGAAAAAACGGAAATAGCTATTTTGAATCTTATGGAAAGTGTCAATGTCTCTATAAAGGACAAAGAAATAATGATTTCCACCTTTACGAATTTAAGCAAGGCTTTTGACGTAATAGACATATTTTACTTAACAAACTGTATTCTGATGGTTTCAGAGTAGCTATAAGTGATTGGCTTAAAAGTTATTTGTCCAACAGATATCAGTTTCTATCAGTAAATAATTAATGTCTGTTCAATAAACTGACTGTAAAACATGGTATACCTCAAGGTTCAGTCTTAGGTCCACTATTATTTTTATTGTATACAAATGACCTTCCGCGCTGTTCTGATATACTTAACTTTATAATGTTTGCAAACGATACAACTGTGCACTTTTCTTGTAGAGATGTTAATGTAGCTAAGGTTATATTAAAAAAAGAATTTACCAAAGTTCTGTACTGATTGAACTCAAATAAGGTATTTCTAAATACTAATAAAACAAACTTTATAATTCTAATAAAGAAGCGTGCATCTTGATAACCTGAATGTTAGAGAACTCGTTGTAAAAGAACATAATGTAACGAAAGTTTTAGGTGTAATGTTGGATACAAACTTGCAGTGGAAGGACCATGTCAGTTATATCTGTAAAAATATTTCTAAGTGTGTTGCTGAAATGGTTGAACTTAGATATATAGTTTTATGAACACTGATTTTATGAACCCTTTATCATACTTTTGCTCTTCTTTATACGATGTACTGC
>JAJOZX010000336.1:625000-705000 GCA_023014485.1 Bathynomus jamesi
CCCCACTTCTCAACTATCACGAAGACTCTATTCATCTCCTCAACATTTAAATAAATAACATTACGTTTACCAGAGTTTGCTTGCCTACAAGTCGTTTCAAGTACATAGTTAATGGCACCAGTTTCGCGCCTGAACACGCGCAATGACTTCGTCACGGACACATCGTACACGGCGTTGAGAATGCTTCTCAAAGGAAGTTCCATCGTATTCGCACGTCCAGTCGATTCAAGCTCTGAGATGACTATGAGCCACAGGTGGGCAGATCGGCTCGACGGGCGGAGTGAGTCACGCCGATGAAACGTGTACGGGTTTGTTCAAACTCGTGTGTTTCGGAGGAGTGAGGTACACGGGTGGGCGGCTCCAAGGGAGGAGCGAATCACACCATGAACTGCTGAAGCGTGTACGGGTTTGTACCAACATGAAAGAGAATACTCGTGCCCCATTATACTGGGCAAACAGAATTTTCCGCTACATGAAGCAATATTGGTTTCAATGTTTTATTGGAATGCTCAACAGACGTTCATTTCCACAAACTAAATACATCTTATTCACAATCCGGTGCACTATTTGAGAGAAACATATGCCCATTTTTTCCTTTTTGTTTAACAAACGATACTCGTCTCAAAAGTCTGTTAAAAACTCGCACAGGTCATTAGCCACAACCTCACTACAAATCTCGTCATGATATATATTAATATAGTGGTAAAAATACTTAAGATTCTCCATGATGACAAGATTTACATTCTCAACCGTAGGGCAAGAGTAGTTGGTATGATGTAACGACATAATATCGCTTGTCACACCACTCATCAACAAGACTCACTAACCATAACCGTTGCTTATCTCCTGAACGTGTTGTTTCTTCTACTTCGCGGTATATGTGAGGTTTTATAAAGGTTAGGTCTACAACATACTTCAATACATCGCTTGTACTACGAAATCCTACAATGCCCTCGCCAGAATATCCATAGAGTATTTGAACATCTTGTTCTGTTCCATCGCACGGTTCAATGTAGCCTTAAAAGTGTCAAAGGAGGGTGGAATAGAGAGTTTTTCAGTATCCACCACATCTTGGCACTTTGCCGAATACCACTTCATAAACGTTGAACAAGCAATATTAAAGGTAGCCATTACTATTTTTCGCCTACGCGAGAAAATACACGTCTGAGGTCAACTGAGCACGTAGGGTAGAGATATGCTCAGGTAGTGGCAGGAGTCACGTGACCGATCTTACAGTGGGCGGAGCTTAGGAATGCACACGCAAGCACACAAAGGAGAAAATGAAACCTTAATTGAAGCAAATATACGTAATAAATAAACATATCGTTAACAATACATATATATATATATATATATATATATATATATATATATATATATATATATACAATCAAGGATTAAGGTATCCAAAGTGTACGGTATCATAGGTACCAGGCACCTGGTAACGCTTCCTATAGGTGTTACGGCATACCTTCGTGCCCCTAAGTTCCTTCACACACCCCAGTATCTGCGCCCGAAATTTGTCACCCGTACCCGATAGGTTTTTGGCCCTGTTGATACAAATGAGTCTGCACCATCACCATACTCATCCTTGATCTCGTCAGTTAGCTCTCTGAGGAATTCCCCAATAGCAGGCATGTATTCACCCTGTAGTGATCGCTGCTACCAGATGTAGTGAACGCCTTTATTTATTTACTTTCTTCATTATTTACGCTTCTTTCTACTCGCTATTTCATTTATCTTCACACTCTCTTTACTCATCTCCACGATACTTTACGTTTATATTCATGGTAGCTACGCCGAGACGACTATGAAAGTCCGTTACAAAACAAAGGGGGAAGGGGGGTTTTATTAATACTCTATTTTAACACTTGTGAACGTTTTATTGATTCCGAAAATGGTTTAGTTAATTTAGGGGAATGCGAGTATGAAATTTTACTAAATATATTTACGTCGGAGAGGGGCACAAAACAATTTGATTTTAAGATCACATGGCTCCAACCTTACGCGTATCGCGCCTGCCTCAAGACTGACCCCCCTTGGGGTAGCCCGCTCTTTGTCGGCCTCTGTCCAGGATTGCCAACTGTTCCCATTTTAAACAATTTCAAACAATTTCACAATTTTTAGTAAATGATTTACATTAAACATTTTAATAATTAATTAAACAGAAATTAATATTCTTAACTAAGCATTACTACACTCGCATCACCCCTTGAAAATAAGTTTTTCCATTAGTAAAACTTATTAATATCGTTTAACAATGTTAATAAATTTATTCAACAAATTTATATATTTTGCAATTTTTTTTTTTCTTTTTTTTCTTTAACAATTCAGAGTTGAGATAGACAAGAAATAATTAGAATGACAAATTCCACACATATATTTTGTATCATATTATAAAAACCGAAAACTTTATAATTCCCACATTTGCATAAAATAACATTTCACACTAATAATTAAATTACAACCTGTAACTAATCTATACATGCCAAAAAAAAATAACGGAAAATTTTCTTACAGTGGCCACACAAATCTCAAGTTCACAATCTATTCCCGCGATTCCTCATCAACGATCGCTTTACATTTGAAACAGTTATTTGTATAGTTATACAGTTACTATCAAGGCAACATAGAAAAAATATAAGAAAAAGTTTACATAAAATACTGACCAAGAGCGCACATACTACTTCACGAAAAATACAACAAATATGGGCAATAATCGCACCCTTTCACTTATAATTTCCTTACATAATAATCAGTACATTAATTTGCTGGACGTTATTTAGATGACACTCCGCACGCTGACAACGGACTTCAATTTTCAATCGCAGCTCTCCTGCTCACTTCGCTAGAATGCAAGGGATTGCATCAATCAACATGCAACAGGGCAGCACGCTGTAATGGTTCCTCTCTCTCTCCAATGGCGAGAAAAAAAACACGAGACGTCCAATTCTAAAAGGATCAGGGGGGGAGATATACTGAAAGCGGGACCACGCCCTGGAATTGGACGGAATTTGCAATTCTAGAAGTCGATGAAGAAACTCGCCTTGTCTCATCTCCACTTTTGTCGGTGAACGCTGCTCTTCCTACGTCCAGCTGAAAGACTCTTCTACTGGCAAGAATCAAACGATCACTCCGCCGTAGGCCGTTTCCCAACGAACCTACTGTATGTCTGTATGGACAGTACAGTCATAGACACACGTTCAAGCTCTCGTGGCTTGTCTACCGCGTGCAACAACACATATTTAGCGAAACATTCGAGCAGCGTGACCAGCTACTGCCCAAAAAATACCAGTAGACCATCTTCGATCGAAACTTTCGTGTGCCAAGACCCTGCACACGTAAATTTCTCTTCTCTTCTCTTCCGAAACTGTCCTGCGCCAACTGCATGCGCATTCGGTTCCTCTCTTCTAACTCTTCTCTTCCGAAACCATCCTGCGCCAAGTCCCTGCGCAGTCTGGGTTACTCTTCTCTCTCTCTCTCTCATTGGTGATCGATCACCTATCCGGTCGACTAAACTCACTTGATGGAACTCGGATTCAACTTGGTTGACTCCAAACCGAGCCTCTCGAAATTTTTAAAAAAAAGTTTATTCGAAACGTGTTTCTGCACTGCTTATCATTTATTTAATATTTAATTTACCGAATTTTCTCGACAGTTCACTTCGAAATACTAACTACACATTTGCTCTGGCCAAATTCACGGAGAAAAAAAAAGGACAAATATCAGAATTTCGCAAAAATTTAATCAAATCTAGCTACCAATAAGGTCACTTATGGCAGTTACAGCGGAGAAGATAAAAAAGTCATAAAACGTTAAACAAAATTGTACAGTATAAATATAAAAGCGCCCATACATAGTAACTGTTAGTATAATTTAAGAATTATTATTGTTCAAACTATCGTCAGAAATCACATCAATACTTTTAAATACAAAAGACAAAAATGAACCCCAGAAACTTCATGTCATCCATTCTCTGACAATCATGAACCCTCTTGCTTTGAGGAGGAGCACACAAAGACGCCACAAAAACGTTACTGGCTATCTAGAAGGCTCCATTTCCGAGTGTACACTTGAGTCAATGTTTCAAATGCATTAGTTAACCCCGACTGAATGTTTAAACAATAATAATTTTCTAAAACAGTCATTAAAAAGTAAAAAAAAATTAAATATTACTACCAAAAATTATTTTAATACAGTAAGTCCAACTTGAAACGTCAAATTTCAAATGAATTGAACTCGCAATTCGCAAATTACATCTGAGAGACAACTCTCTCCTTCAACAGAAACCCCAGTATGGTTTGCAAATCACAAAAATCTCAGCAATTTATCGTTTCCAAGTGAAACTAAAAATTTGCATAGTTATACTAAATAAGAATAGATAATATGCACTCAAAAATACACGCACCTACTGTAAACAAACACAAAACATTGCCTAATTGAGAGCGGTCGCTTTGTTTGTAAGCGAACCTCTATACAAATATCCCTAACCGAATGAAACTGCATTATATCCTGACATAATTTTGTAAATTTTTTTTTTTTTCTATGCAAACGCTCGAACTAAAAAAAAGGACATTTTTCATTTCTAATACCCAAATTAAAATATCAAATTAAAATATCCTTTTTGCAATACAATCTAAATAAAAATTTTACCATTGTCATTGAACTGGAAGAAAGAAAAAAAAATCGGCCTACCTATACAAATAAAATTGATTATTTAATGAATTTATAAAACGTAAAGAAAATATATGAAAAGAATTTTCTACACAAATTTCTGTAATTCAAAAAATATTATAATATCGAGATTTAGTAAAATATGTATACCTTAACTCACATAGGTCCCCAAAATAAAAATAAAATTTACTGCGCACTTTTAGACGTATAATTAATAAATTCAATGTTATGCGCGGAAAGAACAATTTAGAATTTTAATGCATAACATTTGTGCTTATTAAAGAAAAATCCTATGATTATTTATGTTAAACCAATTAAAATTTTGTTAAATAACTAAGAATTTACTACTCAATAGACATATACCGTAGTAACGGTTAATCTCCGAACAATATTTAACGATAGGCCTACAAGAAATCCTTCAGTACAATACAATAGCCATTTTACCAAATATGTTGGAATTGTCGTGAAATGAACGAAAGGAACAGAGAGGAAAAAAAATAGATAATCAGCCTACCTACCAAATTTTATGAGTACACTATATGATCAAAAGTATTCGGACACCGCATGGTTTTGGGAAAAATGGTTTTATTATGGCATTTAGTAACCAGTAGGTCCACCCTTTGCTTTTATTACAGCGTCAACACGTCGAGGCATACTTTCCACCAGTTTTCGGTAAGTCTGTGCAGGAATGGCTCGCCATTCCTCTTGCAGAGCTGATGCAAGAGATGCAAGTGAAGCCGGGCGTGGTGTGCGGTTTCGTATCCGTCGCTTCAGTTCGTCCCACATGTGCTCGATTGGGTTGAGATCGGGGCTCTGAGCAGGCCAGTCTAACAAATCCACCTTATTTTCACGAAACCAGTCCTGCACACGCCTTGCAGTATGGCAGGGAGCTCGATCCTGTTGAAACAAACAATGGCCATTTCCGTAGTATTGCCACAGTGTAGGGAGGGCCGAATTGTCCAGAACGTCGAGATAAACGTCAGCGTTCATGGTAGTGGGTATAACAACCAACGGGCCGAGCCCTAGCCAGGAAAAACAACCCCATACCATGATGGACCCTCCACCGAACTTCACCGTTGGACGTACACAGTCAGGAAGAAGCCGTTCTCCGGGCTGTCGCCACACCCAAACACGCCCATCAGACTGGAAGAGTGAATACCGCGACTCGTCGCTCCAAAGAACAGTTTTCCAGTCCTCCATGGTCCAGGAACGACGGGAGACACACCAGGCCAAACGACGCCTGGCATTAACTTTTGTAATCAGTGGCTTGTGTACAGCTGCTCTACCATAATAACCGAGTCTGTGCATCTCTGCGGATAGTTACAGTACTAACGGAGGTACCGGATGCTCTTCCTACCTCCTCAGCGATGGAAGCGGCAGAGGACGTGCGGGACTTCTTGACATGTCGTACCAGACTTCTTCTATCACGTTCCGTCAGTTTGCGTGGTCGTCCGGAACGTTTTTACGCGTTAGTTGCACCGTCGTGCTTCCATCTCATGATAACATCCGCTACAGTCGACTTTGGTATATCCTGTTTGGCTGCAATGTTTCGTATAGAAACGTTACTTAAATAACATCCGATGACGAGTCCACGTTGGAACTCGGAGAGTTCACGTCCGCGCGGCATGGCTTCACAACAGTTACTGATAACTTAACAGAACACCTCAGCATTATAGTTTCGCCACGTTTTTTCCCAGCATACCTTTCGGCGAAGGTGATATTTGTAGAAATGCGGATTTTCCGGGGTGTCCGAATACTTTTGATCATATAGTGTATATAAATATATATAATTATATATATAACTAATATATACGTATAAGTTAATAAGTAAGTATATAATTAATGAGTATATAATTAATGAGTATATAAAAAAAATCAAAAAAAAAACAGAAAATTTCACAACACAATTTCTCTATTTCAGTTAAACGAATTCTGCTTATTTTGAAATTTAACACAATCCTATACGGCCAAATCTGACAAATTTAATATGTTTAAGATTTATTTTTCGATTTGTCCCTTAAAATGTAACGTAATCCTATTTTAGCGCGAAGCGAGCGAAGCAAAAAGCCCGTAAATCTATATAAACAATTATTTAAAATAAGCCTATCATTATAATTTATGTACAACCAATCGAAATATAATAAAAAATCTGCTAATGAAACCCAGAAAATTTTACATGTTCATGAAATGTTTTAGAATCGGTACAAATTTTCGCTAAAACATTTTTTAAGGACCGCATAAAATGTGTATCACAGTGTATTTAAACTAACAATTTACTTACGTACAAATTTTTTCTATATTAATCGTTATTATTATATTATCACAATTACTACTAATTCCAAAAGTTTTAAACAAAAAGTAAAAGGGTAAGCTGAAACAGGCATAACAGTGGAAGAGACGAAAAAAAAGAAAAATTGAGTCCTCAGGCAGCACGATAATTTTCAAAACTATGTCCTCTCCGACCTAATGAACGAAATTTAACGTAATAATGACTCGCAATATTGAGTCGGACAAGTTTTTCTACCGACTCTGTAACGACTAAAATAAGTTTTGAGTCTAGACTCGATCTCAAACAACAAATTTTGACGCGCGAGAATTTTGAAGCGACGTGACTCAGAATAATTTGGAAAACAATGGACGCCATTTTGAAATTACCTTTATAATGAATTTTAAGGAATGAAAATCGAAATTTGCCTGCAAACGGGATAAACTTTGCATTTAGATATTTTAATAATCGAAATAAAATATTCATTAACGCTACTGACTAATATACCGGGTTGGAAGAATTTTGCTCGAAATAATAGACACGTGGGTAAGCCTCACAAAATATGATGTAAGACCGCCGCTAGCCACCAGATGTAGTTATCGCTGCTACCAGATGTAGTGAACGCCTTTATTTATTTACTTTCTTCATTATTTACGCTTCTTTCTACTCGCTATTTCATTTATCTTTACACTCTCTTTACTCATTTCCACGATACTTTACGTTTATATTCATGGTAGCTACGCCGAGACGACTATGAAAGTCCGTTACAAAACAAAGGGGGAAGGGGGGTTTTATTAATATTCTATTTTAACACTTGTGAACGTTTTATTGATTCCGAAAATGGTTTAGTTAATTTAGGGGAATGCGAGTATGAAATTTTACTAAATATATTTACGTCGGAGAGGGGCACAAAACAATTTGATTTTAAGATCACATGGCTCCAACCTTACGCGTATCGCGCCTGCCTCAAGACTGACCCCCCTTGGGGTAGCCCGCTCTTTGTCGGCCTCTGTCCAGGATTGCCAACTGTTCCCATTTTAAACAATTTCAAACAATTTCACAATTTTTAGTAAATGATTTACATTAAACATTTTAATAATTAATTAAACAGAAATTAATATTCTTAACTAAGCATTACTACAACCCTCCCTCATTGTGAATATCACGCTATCTGTGTCAGCGTACAGCACCCTCCGCCCAAGAGAGTGCAGTAGTCCCCAAAGCTTGATGCGGGCGTAGGGCGTTGTGAAGCTGGCTACAGGCATGTTTGTAACCCGTGAAGTACCTTTGGCCAGTTCGGTGATGTTGTACTTTATTATGTAAGTGTTACCTACATTCACGATCTCCATAACCTCTTTAGCAGAACCGTTGGCATAATCCCAGACTTCACTATAACTTTGGCTAAATGAACGTTCCCTTTGCCAGTATTCTATGCAAATTTCCCCCAAAGACTGTTTAGACACAACTTTGCACTAAAGCGCTTGCCAGGATTCTTAACAATTTGGGATCGGTCAAGCTGTATACCTTCATGGGCACGGTAACGCTGAATATAAGCCGCTTTTTCATCTTCGGTATCAACCCCCTTCGCGTATCTCCCGATGCTTCTACCTTATCCTTCAAAAAAGCATTTATATATGGCGTGAAAAGGTTGGGTAGCTTCTGAAACCTCCACACCTCATGTATCTTCAATATTCTGTACCCATGGCGAACGGCTAGGGCCAGCTCATGGCTTGTATATACACCTCTGATCTTACGCTGGCTGGTTGTATGGTTACAATCAATGTTGTTCTCCTCTGTGCACTTCACGCACAGGGGAAACATGAGCTTGTGATCTATAACGACGGGTAAGATTGGCATCCATAAATCGCGAGGGGGGAGCACGTCTACGAAAGAGAGTCCAAAGTAGCGCTCATTCAAGTTAACTAAAAACTTCTTGATGGTTGGTATGGTGGGACCCACCAGTTTTTCAGGCGCACCTACGGGGTACGGATTGTTCTTCATTACGTATGGGTATAAAGAGCAGAAGTCGTAGTAATGGAGTTTCACGCCCTCCGTAGGCGGAAAGTATAGCTTGAATGGGCTTGTACGCCCTCCAAACAAGCTGTCACCGCATTTGAGGGAGTCCAACACCATTGAACGTTTGATGGCCCTTATTTCTTCACGGTACTGGTCATCTGTGTCCATAAGTGCATCATACTTATGCTCCCACACGATCTTGTGAGTGAACTGGGAGCCTATAAGTTGATCGCGGTTACGGGTCTATGCGAGGCTGTCGGCGGGGGATCTTCCATGGAGGTCCCGTGACGGCACACTCAGCGCGCGGCAACCATGTCACCAGCATCGGTTAAATGAATACACAGTCTTTTCACCAGTGGTTGGATCCTCACTTAAGCCATCAACCCAAAAAACACTACCATTGACCTTAACGGGTACTTCACCCGTGTTGCGAGCATGTTTTATGTATACCCTGGTCTGTTGCTGTAGGTGTATGAGCCAGTAAATAGCCTTGTGCCCATAGCTGTGGGGAATGTTTCTGTGAATGACTGCTAAGGTGTCTTTATGCATGAAGTCGTTCTTGAACACTGTAAAACATAATGATGCGATCGTGGTCGCGACTTGCAGCGGATCGCATTTGAAACGGGCTATGTACATCCTTCTAAAGGCCTGGAAACATACCCTAAGCACACGCACATCATTCACACAATAACGTTCACATTCATGAGCTATATTGTATGGACTAGCTTCATTAAAACTGTTGTAGTAGCGGTCAAAATCTTCACGTTCACTATCACTCATGTTAGTGTAGTTAAAGTAATGTTTGGGTGGAGGTAGTCCTACGTAATTTAAAGTTTCGTTAATGAGGAATGTGTAAGGGAAATACCCTTTTGAAACTTCAGCGGCTACGCCCATGACCTTGGGTAGCTTTGCTAATTTACAAGGTGTGAACAACAGAGTATTTAAACTGTACATTATCTCTTATCTGCATCTCTATTAGTTTGTTGCCTCTTTTCAAGGGGTCACCTGTAAATATCGCAGACGACTCGTATTCAAGCAACTCCTTATAAAGGAACTGTGTGTCAAATTTTGCCCCGTTATGGGCAAGAATATACATAGTCATTTTTTTTTAACTTGTCCGCTAATTTGACGATATAGGATACAAAAAGTTTCACAGGACTGTCGTGTGCAGCCGTTTTAAAAACGTTTGTCCATTTTCCACATTTGTGACACTCGCCACATTCGATCTCCATGCACTCATCACAGATAGTCTGACTTACAATTAAATGTGGAATAACCTCTTTGGTTTCAGCGTTCGTGTAAGTTTCTATATCGTAGTACACGGTTATACAAGGGCTATTTTTAGGCTTAGCATCTTTCATATAACATACATGCTTCACTCCATCCACCTTATATTTGTCATGACATGTAGAACAGTGAATTTCATTGCATTTATGTTTTAAATTCCCCCAATTATCCATCATGTGAAACATACCGCACTTACAAATCCTCATTTTCCTGCAAGTGCCAATTGATTTATGCAGTTCAAAGTATTTATTATTGAAAAATGTACGTCTACACACATTACATTCCCTCTTCTCGGCTTCAACTACACGCACGACTTTCACACTTGGGGCTTTTACACTGCTCACATACCATGTAGCATTCCTTACAATGTTTCACTATATCATCAGCAAATTCGAGACATCCCTTACACAAATCATGATGCCTTCCATATTTTCGACTTTTATGATAACTAGCGTAGAGAGCCCTTATGTTACGGATGGGGAGATACGATGTTCCTGACAATCCTAAAATAAGTAGAGGTCTTGTACGATCTCTCACACAGCTTTTAAAAACATACACAGTCCTACGACGATCATCCATTCCAAATACGATTATACGTGCATTCATTTCCTGCTCGGCCCTTGTCAGTTCTTCAGGACCCATATTATACTCAATCTCAAGCTTACAATCTGAAACCAGTTTACGGGTACGCTGCATAACCGTAGGCAGCCAAATTTTTTGTGTCCATGTATTTAGCACAGTGAACATATGAGCTAAGACTATTGCTATAAAGCCGCAGCCACGATCGACGTTTAAATGCTTTCTGTAAATAACCAGAGAATTGAAATTAAGAGTATAAGATGCGGCACTATGACCTGCAACCGGGAATACTCTGTCAATATCTACCATGAAGTTGTCCATATTGAAGGTTGTGCTACTTTGAGAGGCCTGCATTATACGGCCCAAGATATATTCTCTGTCTACAGCCGCCAAACGTCTGAACGGTATTACTACCCAAAAATCATCTACGTCCCCGTCATCTGACCCGAACCTGAAGGACAACCTCGTCCGGACTTCACGTTCGTCGCGGTTCTGAAGGGCAAACTCCACAATACGATCAACTACGCGTCTTAGTCCAACACCGTTGGTATACAGGGGTCCAGGGTCAACCCTGACCACGTACCGATTTCTAGTCAGGGCAGGGGTGGGGGTAGCGGTGCTCACCAACTCGAATGTTATACCATCCTCCACAGTATGAGAAGCTGCTGCTGCTGTGGAGGAAGTGCCCGGAACTGAACAGGAATAATGGGGCATATTTGAGGAAGGTACTATTGTGGGGGTTGTGTCGTAAGACGTAGTGGGTTGGGGCTCTATTACTGGGGGTCTAACAACCGACGCAATCCTGGTACGCTTTATACCTGACGTGGAGGGTTCTTCATCATGCTTCCGCTTTGAATTGTCGCATGCTACAGGTGTCGCTGGTGAGGGTTCGTCAGCGGGGAAAGATTCTTTAGCTACACGGTCATCGGGGTCATCTGTGATATCGATGATTGGGGGCTTTACATTAAGGTGTATCATGCTCATTGAAGCGCGAATTTCAAGATTGGCAGTATGTATTCCTATGTAAAATTAAATTTAAGGTGGGGTTTGTTTTCATGAACTTTTGCTAAAAATTTCGTTTAAGTGTTCAAATTTCCACTTTTTCGTTTTGTGTTTATGTGCAGAACAGCTGCGCAGGACATACACTGTAGTACAAATGTAACAGACCGGTTTCTTACCAAACAAAACCATTTTAACAGCTGTTATAGGCTACTAGAGTTTCACTGTGATAATTTTCTATGTTTCAGATACAAAGCTTGGTGAAGATTGTGTAGCCACCATGGCTAAGCAAGGACGAAAGACCAGGAAAAGTTCTGGTTCAAAGCTGAGTGATCTGGTGGGTCCAGGCAAGCAGTTATTTCCCAAAGAAGTTCCAACCTGGAGAGCTGTGTTTCAGAGAGGAATCCTCCCCCAGGAAGAGAAGCTGCTTCTGGATGACATGAAGAGAGCTCAGTACCCCTGCAAGATTTGGCTAAGGACTTGTCATCACTGGTACTGGCACAGTGGCGCAAAAGCAATGCCAAGTTCACTCCTCCTGTGATCATTCAAGAGAGATCCATTGCCAGGAAGATTCTTGTCAGGTGGAATGAAATGATCGACCTAGTGAATGGCAGAGTGAAGGCTGCAAAAAGAGAGAAGAGAATATCTGAACTTGATACATTGTTTGACATAACAACCTACAGACATGATATCACTCTCTGTGGAACTGAAGCATCTGGCTGCTCTGTGCTGCTGGAGTTCATGTCAACTGTGACTGTCCTCTGCCTCAGAAGATTCCAAAGCTAGAGCTAGAGTGGCTCCATTACCAGAGGATCAAAACCTCAGAAGTTTCTGGCTTCCGGATGGCATCTGTTTATGTGAAGGAAACAGTGAAGCAGGTGAAGGCTGCTAAGAGGAAGGAGGAAGAACAGAAGGCAGCTGAGAAGAGAAACAGAAAAGTGGAAGAAGAAAAGGAGCTACTGCTTAAAGCTGACGATGGTGATGATGATGAAGATGAGATGACTTCCTTGCAAGAGTCTCCATGCAAAGCAGCTCCTACTGCTGACACAGATTTTTCCAGTACTGCACCAGACACAAGCTCCAGTGTCAACACTGGCAAAGTCTCCACCTCTGCCAGGAGGAACTACATGGATATCTCAAGCACTGCTGCGGCTGCAGTCAGGTTCAAGGTGGCAAACACTCCTGCAGCAGCCATTGCAACTGGTTTCTTGCAAGATCTCATCAAAGCTGGCCATCTATCTACCGATAAGGCATATCTAGCTGTTGACAGGATGAAGATGTGGAGGGGCAAGGAGTCTGTAATAGGTGCCTCGGTGGAGGCCCTCGAGAAAAGGACAGAGGGAGAGGAGATCAAGTGAATTTTCTTTGATGGAAAACAAGATAAGAAGGCAAAGATCATGAGGGACAATGAAGAAACTGGCCGCTTCCATCCTGATATTACAACTGAAGAGCACTATAGTGTTACCTGGGAACCTGAGGGAAGTATCTTCCATTGTACACCAGAAGAACCTGAAGGAAATGAGAAACCTGCACTGAAGATAGCTCAGGCTCTGTTTGAGTGGATTAGTGCTCATGGTGTTAAAGATACTATTGTGGTCCTTGGTGGTGACTCCACCAACACAAACACAGGACCTGATGGAGGAGCCATCACTCACTTGGAGAGACTGCTAGATCACAAGTGTCACTGGCTGATATGCCAGTTGCATATTAATGAACTCAGCCTCAGGCACATGATCATCAAGCTTGATGGTCCCTACACGCACAAGTCTGGGTTCAGTGGCCCAATAGGAAAACTTTTGGAGAAAATCAATGACATACCTGTCAACTTTAGCTTCAAGGCTCTGCCAGGAGAAGATATAATTGAACTGACAGAAGACATTGTACAGAACCTTAGCACTGACCAGAAGAACTGCTACCTACTGATCAAAGCTTTTAAGACAGGAGATTTGAGCAAGGAAGTTGCTGGTCTAAAGTGTGGCCCACTGAATCAGTCACGCTGGCTGACTACAGGTGAGGCTCTGTTGATGCTGTGGATGAGGCAGCATGGTCTGAAGGGGAAGGTGTTGAAGAAGCTGGAGGTGCTGCTGAAGTTCTGCCTAGACTTCTACTTCAAGATATATTTTGAGATCAAAGTGAAGCACCACATGAGGTATGGACCTCACCATATTGTGACTGCTCTGGGACTGCTGAGAAGCCAGACCTCTGAAGCCAGGAACATAATCACTCATGCTCACAGTGAGAACCTCATTGCCTCTCTCCTGTGCAGTGAGGATGAGGAGGAGAGGGCATGGGGGGGTTGAGATGATCAAGAAGATCAGAGGTAAGTCTGAGTATGGAGACATGAGTCTGAGAACTCATAGAAACCCTAAACTGAATTTTGATGCCACTTCTCCAATTACTCTGATTAATTGGGATAAGGAGAAACTGTATGAGCCACTCTTCACTTGTAAGATGTCAAGAGGAGAAGTTGAGGAGCTTCTCAGGTCTCCACTTGAAGTTGAGAACTTCTCAGTTCACACTCAAAGCTGTGAAAGAGCAGTCCAGGAAGTTTCAGCTGCAGCTTATGCAGTATATGGGCAAGAGAGAAGAGATGGTTTTATTCGTGCTAGGATCGATCACAGAGAATTGTATTGTTGCCAGTTTTCAAGTCAAAGCAAGAAATTATGAACATGTTTTAGATATCTACAAGCCCTGCTAGACAAATCAAGATGCTTTCAGAAGAAAAATTCCCAAAACATGCAGTTGACCAGCATATTATTACAAGCTGGGGGTGGAGGAGGGACTTATACAAATATTAAAGAAGAATTGCAATTGCAAAAAAAAGGTTGAACGTCACAGCAGCTTGCGGAAAGGTGGGGGCAGCTGCCATCACACTCAGTGATGCCGAAAAGAAACTAAATAAAAATTGGTGAAGGCGTTTCTAAAAAAAAAGAAAATGCAAGACCAAGAAAGAAGAACAAAAAGATTCTGCCGCGAAATGTGGTGTATAGGAGACTAAAAATCATACAATTCCTTAGTTTTGGGCCATTTTGGGTGATTTTGGTTATTTTAGGGGTTATGAACCACTTTGGCTGATCTAAAATGGGTCCAAGCCTGCCCCAAGAAATGCTTACGGGTGTATGTGAACAATATGGAACATATGGAGGTCATTTAAGGCTACCAAGTCTGAAACTGGCCAAAAATCCCATTTTTCGGCAAAAAAGTGCGATTTTGAACACTTAAATCCGATTTTTCGCAAACGTTGCACAAGACGAACCCCCCTTAAAATTCAATTTTACATAGGAATACATACTGCCAATCTTGAAATGCCAAGTTTTTCAATATTCGACCTGAGCATGATACACCCTGCTGTACATCGTCGTCATTCACGGTTCTGTGGAAGAAGAAAAGCAAGAATATAAGGAGGAGCACTCAACATTTGTAATATTTTGTAAATGACCCACTTAGGGGTGTGACGTGTTAGAGATGGATTCTGTAGAAAAATTCAGGTTCACAAGCCCCTCCACATGTATTATATCTGGCCCTACAGGATGTGGTAAAACTGTATTTATGCTTAAAATCATTAAAGATAAGGGGAAGATGTTCTCAAGATTTGTGCATAAAGTAATATGGTGCTATTCGACATATCAGTCAATGTTCAACGAGTACCAAGATGAAATTTTGTTCCAGAAAGGTGTATATGACGTTAATTCGTTAAAGGGTAATAAGCATAGTCATTGTAATTGACGATCTCATGTTGGAAATGGATAAAACGTTTGCCGAGACATTTACAGAGTTCTCCCACCATCTTAACATAAGCGTATTCTTCATCAATCAGAATCTATTTTTCAAAAATAGATACATGCGCGATGTGTCGTGAAATACACACTATCTAGTCTTATTCGCACAATATAGAGATGTGTAACAAATTGGGGTATTAGCCTATCAAATGTTCCCGAATCAGTGTAAGGAGTTTTTGGAGGTTTATAAAGAAGCCACAAGTCAGCGTTATGGATATTTGTTTTGTGACCTTCACCCGCGAAACACGTTTAGGGTGCTTCTAAGAACGAATATATTCCCAAACGAACCTGAAACGGTGTATAGTCCAGAATGACAAATAGACTGCAGAAATATCGTGAATTAATAAAAATCTATCAACGATTGCCCCAGGCGCTGCAACAGATGTTTGTTAAAAATATCGACTCCGACTTTTTAAAATGCATCTGTGAAATTTGTCTTAACGTTATAAAGTGTAATGTGCCAATGAAACCCCTTCAGAAGGCTCGCTTACGTCGTTACAAGAACATAATACGTGCGCTCGCTTGTAAAAGTCAAACTGTGGGGAAGAAAAAGCGAATTATTGTACAAAGAGGAGAATCATTCCTCCCCAATCTTATTTTCAGTTTTGGACCCTTTACTGACTAGATTAGTATAATGAAGAAGGTGGTAGTGATCTCGCATGAGGTGTATGCTTTATTGCAAAGTTCAAAGATTCCAGACACGGCTCTAGAACCCCGTAAAAGCAGGCTTAAAAGAATGGAAGCGAGTTGCTAGCCCTATTAAACAGTGAAAAGGCACCTGATGAGAAAAGGATCTTGTACCAAGAGGCTTTGCAGAAATTTCTTCATGAGTACGAAGATTATAAGAATCTGACAGAGCTCCCCGTGGTTATTAGCAGGGGCGTACCTAAAGTATTTGGCACTCGGGGCGGATCCTTCCTTTGCCACCCCCCATAAATAATTTTAAAATTTAAACACAGAAAAATATATTGTTTGCAAGTAGATTTTTAAACAGTACAGTACTGTCATAAGCAAATTGGAAATAAGAAAAATGCAGGACATTAAATATTCAGTGAACAGGTAATACTACATTTTATTTTATACAAAACACACAGGAAATCCAGTCTCAACGCTCAGCCTATTCTTCAAAGGTAAATAGAGAGGATTCACAGTCTCTGCTTTCGAGCCTTAATTTCTGCAAATTGATCAATGACCTCATCAAAATTCACCTTCTTTGCATGTTCATGTTCAATTGAAAGTAAAGCCAGATTTGTCAATCTTGTCTGACTCATGGTCGAGCGAAAGAAATTTTTTATCAATTTCAATTTGGAAAAACTTCTTTCACATGAAGGAATAGACAGTCAAAAAGAATCTCAAACACAGTGACAAGCTTGGCAAAGATTCACAAAAATCCCATTTCACAATAAACTCCAGAAACTGCAATGCTGTCCATTTCTTTGCCTCTTCAACGCTGATTTTGGCAGCTTCCAAATATCTCCGAAGTCGTCCAATTTCCACACTGATATCATGAATCCCAGCCATAGTTGCAGCGTTGTCATATCCTTGACCACGGCAGATGTTTATGTCCAGTCCATCTCTCTCCAGATGTCTCAGGACATCCCCTGTGAGCTCAGCAGCAGTCTTTCCGGCAATAGGGAAGAAGCCCAAGAATGATTCCTTTACTTCAACTTTGTCACATTCAATATGGACGTATCTGATCACTTCACACATCTGATCAGTGTGGGACACATCAGGACTGCTGTCAAAAGGAATCCCAAAATACTTTGCTTTCTTGATATCAGCCACTCTACCAATTCCATGAAGTTTCCTTTGTTTGCTGATGACATGTCCTCTTTGTGACCAAGAAAAGGAAGATTCTGGTGAGCCAGAAACAAGGTTACGTCCAAGAGGCGATGTAAAACATCCCTCCATTTCTTTCTCTCCTTGTTCATTGTTGCTTGATGAACTTGATCAATGGTTTCTTGAAGCTTCAACTCTGCTCCCAAGGTCTTCCATTTCTCCAGGCATGAGAGATGCTGCTCAGAAGCCTCATGGTCAGACACCTTTGGGTTTAGCTTCCACCATGCTTGAAATCCAGTGACAAATCTGGATGTTCCAATTCCTTTGTCATCAAGAGCAAACAGTCTGCAGCAAAAAATAAACAAACTTTCTTTTGATGGAGAGTAAACCATCCATGTTGTCAAAACTTTCTCGCCATTTGGCCGAGCCTTATAGAACCATGCAGTGGTCAGCTGTCGACTCTTCCCTTTGGATTTCTCTCCTTGTCTTTGAACTACACTGAAAGGTCCATCCCTATTTTGGAAGGGTTCACTTCCCCTCTTAATAAGATCAACTCTCAAGTCATTTGGAACCTGGATTGGCCAAGCAGCGACATCAGAATAAATTGAAAATCTATCCGTCTCCTCTTCTTCATCAGAGTCTTCCTTCTGTTGGTGTGGACTTCTGCTGGCGTCTCCTTCCTCTTCATGTTTCACTGCTTTTAGAAGATGAATTGCCATCCTCCAATCCTTGCTCTCTCTCATTTGAATCCTCTTGTGAAGATGCTTCTTGTATTTGCCCTTCAGATTCACCAGGCTGAATATCTTCAGGACTTTCCCCTATTGCACTTGATGTTGAAAGCGTCACATACTTCAAAATTGATCCGGACATTGCCTGAGCCACCTCTTCTCTTGCCTTCATTTTTTTTTGTCGGAATCCACTGGGTCGATTTCGCTTCATAGTGGATGTTTTCTGCAAAATTTTAAAATCAAAAGGTATAAAGCATGAACATGCATAACAAGCATGAACTATTATGACTTGAAATACATTAACTAAACAAATTCTGTGTTTATTATTATTATTTTTTTTTGGGGGGGGGGGGTTAAGTGCAAACACGACTCCTAAAAAAGCAGAAAACTATGAGCACTACTCACAAATAACTAGACCACTGATAAAATGAAAATTAACAGTATATCCAGTAAATAAAGAAGTAAAAAAAATTTATTACAACAGAAAAGCTTCAAACAAGTGGTTCTCAAACTTTTTCGAACCAGATACCCATTGAGTTATCAGATTATCAACCCAGACAAGCAAAGACAATTAATTATCATTATTATTATCATTATTAATTACCATTAATTATCATTTATAAACACTTAAACATCACTATGATACCACATTGTCAAAAATTACTGGACACTGGTATAAGTACCATGATATTGTTATAAACACCAGCACTTTATGCTTTATCATAGTTATTTAATGAAACATACCTCATGTATGTAGAGTCACAGTGTCAAGTGAATAAGACTTGGAATGTCAGCTGGCTGTGCTCAACAAACTGATGACTAAAACGTCAACAAACGTTCGCCTTTCGATGTAATTTTTATCAAATATTTAATTTTTCGTTTGTAAATTTTGTATTGCCAATAAAAATAAAAATTTACTTTATAGTGGAAATTAACATTAAGCTGTTGTAATAGTTTGAACATTTTAAATTTTTTTTTCTTAGTTTGGCGAAGTTTTCATTTGGTTTGAAAACTTGTACTGGTATTTCAACTCTCCCGATGGCACCCCCCTCCTGGCTGTCACCCGGGGCGGACCGCCCCCCTCGCACCCTCCTTAGTACGCCACTGGTTATTAGACACAGCGCGAGCAACGCTGAGCATGGCGACATAGGAACCGGGCCCGACGTTAAAGATGACCATCCAAAGAACGGAACGCGGCACATTGAGCCTGTGTTAAAAAGCAGTCTCCCACATATATTGAGGAATAAAGGCTTAAGTCTTTATAATCTATTGAGTGAGGACCCCATCATACAGTGGGGCGATACAGGCGAGGTCATTGTTGAAGGAACAAGGGTACAAGGAACAAACATCGTTGATATTGTCTATGATCTGGTGAGAAAGTGGGACAGGCTCTCACCAACAGGATGGAAGCATATTAAAGCAAGACTACAACAAATAAACGTCCCCAAAACATTGATAGGTAATCTGAATAGGTTAAAAGACTTGGATCAGGTCTCGCATGTGTCACAACTGAGTACGTCATCGCCCCCAGCAGTAGCGTCTTTGAAGAGGAGAAAGAAAAGAACAAACGGCCAACCTTATCCACGTGTCTCTAAAATACTCAAATGGCTAACATATTAAGTAAACGCTATTATGACATTTCTAAAACCCGCCTAATATGGCGACGTTAATAGACTGTACAGAGGTGTTTACGGAGTAGAGAAAAAAGATGTTGAGAAGTTTTTGCGGGAACAGGATGCTTATACACTTCATAAACCGATGAGAAAAAGGTTTAAAACGGCCAAGACAACAGCGGCTTCGATTGACTCTGACTAGCAGATTTAACAGAGATGCAAAGATATTCAGTGTATAATGATGGCTACCGCTACATCCTATTCATAATAGGTGTATTCTCTAGATATCTGTGGTTAATTCCACTGAAAAATAAATCGCCTGAAACAGTTGCTAAAGCGACCAAAACGTTGATGTTAAAAAAAGATAGGGTTCCTGGCTATTTTTGTACGGATATGGGGAAAGAATTTATAGGCCTCGCTTTTCAGAACATGCTGACAGAGTTTAATATCAATCACTACACGAGCAGTTCTATACATAAGGCCTCTTTAGCTGAAAGAGTTCAACGTACCATAAAGGAGCGCATGCATCGCTATTTTACACATAAAAGCACATACAGATATATAAACATTCTGGGGTCATTGGCGTCGCCATACAACCGTTCACACCACCATATGATTGGCACAACACCTAGAGAAGTTTTAGAAAGAGATGCGCGCCCAGAGGTGAGAAGAGATGAAGCACCGCCACCACACTCTACACATTTCAAAATTAATGATTATGTGAGGCTATCACGTTCGGGAAATAAATTCGCGAAGGGATTTGAACAAGGATGGACACGTGAGATATTTAAAGTTAGTGCTATGAGACCTGAAGGCGAGATAATGATGTATTACGTTGAAGATTTGAACGGAGAAGAGATTGCTGGAGGCTTTTACCGCGAGGAGCTGCAGAAAGTGACATTTAATTTAAGAAAAAGTGTGTTTAAAATTGAAAAAATTTCAGGCAGCAAAGGTTCAGGATGAGGTGGGTTTATGTGAACTCCACTTAGCTACCAAATTTTTAACTCTTGAAAATGAGCAAATCATATTTCTAATCCTTAGAAGAATCGATGAGTGCAAAATATTAGACATAACCTTAGGCAATATTATGCGATCAGTCCTGTTCGGTGAGGTACAGTACTATAGTACAAATGTAACGCTAGGAATCGGTCATTATGACAGCCATGGACGTTGTGAAGGAGTTAAACAAGAGTCTTGAAAAGTCGTACCTGACAAACGATTTACTTTTTGAAGTCGTAAACATAGACACGCCTGCATGCACATT
Organism: Bathynomus jamesi; assembly: GCA_023014485.1. Lineage (NCBI taxonomy): Eukaryota > Metazoa > Arthropoda > Malacostraca > Isopoda > Cirolanidae > Bathynomus > Bathynomus jamesi. The sequence goes on from JAJOZX010000336.1 coordinate 645,985, forward strand.
GAAGTTAAAATCAACGCTTAGTAGAAATATTAAAGATAAAGAGCTGTTCACAATTGTGGCTGAGGGCGGATATGGTGCAGCTCTCCAAAGAGATACCTTTCACGAGGCACAGCATGACTTGTCCAGCTTAATGTATCAGTTGAAGATGGAGAAATTGGGTGAAAGCTGTCAATCCCCAGACATGTGCTATATTTACAGCAATATCGTAGATCATCAATTTGATGGGGACACCCAGACGTGCCTGCTGCGCATTGCACACATCCCCAACCATAGAGGGAAATGTTTGAGCATTACATATGACAAACCCCATTATGTGAATGTTGCAACTAATCTATTAACTAATATCTCGGTATATATAAGAACGACTGAGGAAAAAAATTTCCCCCTTCGGTGATGGGAGCTTAACAGTGAAACTACACTTTCGTTGCATTCAGTTATAATGACCCGAAGGCCATTCACAGTCTATTGAGGGGTGAGATATCAGCGTGGGAGTGGGCTTGGATCCATTTTTTCAACCATACTACGCACCGCTGTCCCACTGTTGAAGAGAGGGGCTAGATACCTCGGGAGGTAGGCGTTACAATCAGGTTTTAACGCGGTAGAAGACATAATGGGTGGAACTAAACCTAAAGAAACTCTAAAAAGACATTTAAAACGTACACCGGACGAAATCATCAAAGATGCAAAGAGAAAAATGCGTGGTGGCGGAAAGAAGAGAGCTGCCAGGAAGAAGGAGTTACCATCACGTGGCGTTAAACATAAAAGGAAATCAAAGAAGAAGTAGTGCTCTAAGCGTATGAAGCCTATAGCTGATCATTTTTTTAACTGATATAAGCTGAGAACACTACTCTCACGAATCATAGGCTGATTACGAGTTGTCGAGAGAGGTGGTACTATTTCTGACTCATCATGGCGCGTTTCATCCATCCGTGTAGTTCACAATGCTGTAAATCGGAACTGTCCCTCTTTGATATGCCCCCCACTCAGGTCTCTATTGAGCATAGCGACTTTATTACAATTAACCCATTAAACACAATTAGTTCACCGAGTGCCCCTATAGAATTCGTGATACCCAGCTCAGGCCCTTACTTTTGTGACCCGAGCTGCATGCACATGTACGCTAAACTGCGTATAGCCCATTCAGATGGAACGGACTGCGATGATAGTTACTCTGCAAACCCTGAAAACAACTTTCTACACTCAGCCAGTGTGAGGTGTATTTAAATCAGGTTAACATCTCGGCAGGAACGGGGTATTATCACCTACGAACCTATCTGGAGAATGTTCTCAACTTTTCAAAAGAAGCGAAGGATACCTTTTTAACCGCCGAGGACTATTATCAGAATAAAGATGAAAGTAGTATAAGGGATAGATTTAAAAATTCTAAAAAAAAGATATCCGAGTGTTTTGGACGTCTTCATACAGACTTCACGTTCCAGAAGAAACTGCTTATGAACGACGTCGATCTGAAACTAAAGCTCAACCGCACGAGTCCTGAGATCTGCATAAATCTTGGGTCTGATCAAGAAGACGGGGCAAAACCCGTTGTGATTCACATCATGGAAACATATTTACGTGTACGCCGAGTGAAATTAAGTTCCCCGAAATATGTAGAAATTTTGAAAAAGTTAATACACGCCAGAGTAAATTACCCAATTAACAGAGTACAGATCAAACTATACACGGTGCCCGCCGGGTTGGCCTCGAAGCAGCTAGAAAACGTGACCCTGGAAGTTCTACCTAAAAGAATATTAATTGGAATGCAGGATCACGCTTCGATGAATGAAAAATATAAAAAAAGCGCCTTTAAATTCGAGAATTTCGGCCTTAAAAATATAACTCTACGTAAATGGCGTCGCATTGGGTGGGCCTATGATTGCTGATTACTCAGCAGACGCTGTGTTCCCGCTCTGCGCGAGAGCTTATAGTAGTCTGGCTCATAATGCAGATGCCTGTGACGAGCTTGGGTTTGGCGTAACGCAGAAAGAATTTGTCGAAGAATTTAACATTTATTCACTAGATATTACCCGTGACTTGTTTGCTAGTATAAATACGCACTTAAGTCCACAACAAAATGGGAACATCTCAGTCAGGTTGGAATTTGCCAAGCCTATAGACGCGCCTATTAGCGTACTCGGGTACCTCGAATCACAGGCTCGAATAGAAGTTGACCGTTTCAGGAACGTGGTCACAGACTTTTAAAATGGACGCGAATACACTCCAGAAAGTAATGAAAAGTGACCGAATCACACATTCCAAATTTATTGGCGTGTTTGCGAAGAATGAAATATTGAAATTGCCAACTATGAGAAACTGGTACGGGATTATCGTGAGCACCGACATTGTGGGGGGTGAGGGGATTCATTGGTTTGCAATCTATTTTAAAAATAGGGAAAAAATGTACTATTTTGATTCACTCGGCACTCAGCCCTGGAATGACCCTGTTATAGTAAAATTTATCGAGCAGATACATGTACCTGAAATTGTATGGAATCCTTACGTTTCCAAGGATAGTTTAGTAACACTTGCGGCATGTATTGTCTTTCATTTCTCCTGCACATGTCACATGTGAAGGGATTTATAAATGTTTTAAAATTGTGTAAAGGTGTGTATTTATATTGTGTAAAGGCGTATTTGTAACATGCCGCCATTAAGGTTTATTTAATGGACGCTGGTTCCGCTTTGCACATGTTTTCCACCATTTAATAAATTAAATGAAAATACAATGTATTTTGCTTTTAACCCCAAAAAATACTTACATTACTTCCTCGATGACCTGGTATTCGTTGGACCGGATGTGAGCCAATACTTGACCTCTTTATTCAGGTCGCTGGGTTGGCTGTGCGGTAAAGCCTCCATATCATTTATTCACCTTTCATCAAAACGAAAAGTAGCTATAACACGTTCAAGTTCCGTTTCGCTTCTTTAAGAAGTTAACATGATTAGTTCATACTGAATCAAATAAAGTTAAGTAAAATTAAAGTTTAATGAAAGAGATACAATAAGAGAAAATGCCGATTAGGATGCCTGGAAAATTATAATCATAAAGCAGATATCCTGACAGTTAAAAGTAAGAGTGTTAAGACATCGTCTGCCGGCACCGGGTCTCGAACCCGGGCCCGCAGGCAATTCTTAAAAGTTTTTAATATTCATAAAATCCTACTGCAGAGCTGTCTATACATTTTTAAGTTATCGAGAAATTTATTATTAAAACCACACCATATGCACATTGGGCAATAATTAAAAACCTATTGTTTTTCACCAAAATACACACAAATGAACATATATATATATATATATATATATATGAATAGAGACGGGCCTCTGGGGAGATATCCTTTCACTTTGTTTTATTACAGCTTTTAATGAATTATTTAACACTGAATGAAACGTTGTATATAGACCGAGAATAAACCACAAACTAGTTTTTCAAAACGCATTTATTATGGCATTTTATAAATTAGCTAACACAATGAACCGCAGTATATAATTACAAATAAATTACTTACATTTTAATATCGTCTTCATTGAACGGTTCTTGCATTTCGTCACAAATTTCTGTAATACTTTGTTTGGAGAGAAGTTCATTCCGGTCTGCAGCGTTGAAAATTAAACGAGTTGCCTCAGTATAGAAATCTTCAACTTCAAACAAATCCGGAGAGTCGTAGAGCGACTCTTGGCTCATGGCGAGGTATTTCAAAAGCGTTGTTCCAAAAAACGACTGAATCGAGGCCCTGAGATGAAATTGTCCCCTTTTATAAATGGGATCGTAATTGCGAGCATCCCACAATACCCGATTCGCGAGCTTCGTATTGGCTATCAGTGAAATTTGGGTGGGGCTTAACGCATAGGTCCGCCTAGCCTCCAACCAGAGGTTCTGGGCTCCGCCCACAGGGTTGTGATTGGCTTCCCCGTGAAATCTTGGGCGTGTCAGATATACCCATTCGTAGAGAGAGAGAAACGTGTTGTTTTTTATCTTGTATTCTTGGGTTCCGATGATTTGGCGGTGGAAGGGTGATTTGAACGTATGATAGGCATCCAATTATATGAAGTGCTTAACGAGGTTGGAAGATAAATTTGTAAACGGTTTATTGTACCCCATCTAAAATAAGTTCGGAAAATTTATCATTTCCCCTGAAAAATAAAACGTCAGAAACTGGAAGACATTTTCCAAACCATTACCCATGAATGGAAAAGGAAAAATCATCAGTGCGCGAAGGTCTACAGCACTTCGAGACAACTCTCGTAGCGGTAAAAGTTTAGTGGTGTCCTGCGTTATCGTACGATACAATAAATAAATTTAAAAAATAGACAGAGATGTGTGGTGGATGCGGGTCATTAAGCCCCAAAGTTTATTTCGAGATCATAAACTTCGCGGAAAGAAGTTTATCTATCGCCTTCATCAAACTCCACAATTTTCAGAACGATATTTAATATAATTGTGTATATATATATATATATATATATATATATATATGTGTGTGTGTATATATTTCCATAAATATTTGTCATTCTATTGTTCAGCTATTTATATTGTTTAATTAGGAATTGTTGTTAGGTAGGATTTTGTTTATACCACTTTTGCCTTCTCTTCATTTCCTTCCTTTATTACTGCTTTTGTCTTCTCTTTATTTCCCTCCTTTATCATATCCCTCTCTATTTATTTTTTGTGCTGTACATTTTAATGCTATGTGCGCCATTTGTCCTGTTTTAATTTGCAGAAGTTCAGATGAAAAAGACCGTAATATACAATTCAAGTTAGTAGGAGAGTTAATTAATGCAATTTGACGTGATTATAAATTTTCTGTACGCTTCTTGTGCCAATTTTCAGAATTTATTAGATGAACTTTTTTCCGGAATTGTATACATATAGGCTCTCCTTTGCTTTCGATGGCGTCGGCCCGAATTGTTCATTCTGGCGAAGGTCAAGCTTTACACTCCACCTTAGACCTACTTTTTAACAGGGATATATATATATATATATATATATATATATATATATATATATATATATATATATATATAAGAGAGAGAGAGAGAGAGAGAGAGAGATAGCGCACGCGAGAGAGAGAGAGCGGGATCCCTGCAAGGATACCCTGGTTACCCATTTATCTACCAATCGTGGAAAGACGCGCCATCACCGGGTCTCGAACCCGGCACATATAATCGCGCATATAGTTGTGTGTGCGTAATATTTTATGGGCGTATAAGCGGGGTGTACAGTGCTTACAATAAGTCTCGCGCCTCTGTCTCGTCCCAAGCTAGTCTGTTAGGTATAAAATGGGCGGTCCTTATGGCAACGGAGGTGTGTTCGGATTGGTGCACATAATTGCTCTAACCCCATCAATGACGTCCATTATTACGTCACTTCTGCTACATTTTAGTGTTTAAAATACAAATGATTAAGAAGCAGAATGACCAAGTTTCGGGATGTTGGGATGGTTATGGAGCAATCCTAGTCATCATAATATTAGCTGGGCATTACATTATACCGTCTCAATATATACTGTAGACTATAGAGAACGACTAATTAGGAAAATATCCCAAATCATGGCATAATACATAAGTTATTTTGACGCAGGTCTAAATTATTTGCTCAAATGCAATGATTGATATTAAGTAATTGTTGGGAATTGTTGTCAATATTGTTGTTTGTGATACATATCCTACGTGAAGAATCTAATGATAAAATTCCTCAGTGAACCTCTCACGCGCTCGCATTTCGAGGAAGTCACGGTCGTCTCACTAATAGATAGTTTATCCGTTGTTTTAAGTGGTAACCTATTCCATCTTGTGAAAGTCATTAGTCTAAAGCAAGACTGGTGGGCCGTGAATCAGAGAAATTTGCATTTGATTTGTTCATCGTAATTATTACGTAATATAGTATACTGTATATACTATTATATAAGAGTTTATTGGTAGCATATCATATGACAATTCCATAAACATGTGATGGCCTCGATGTTGCCAGTTTTTATTTTTTTCCTTAAACTATTACCTTCTCATAGTTTGTTTCAACAATACATATATTATCATCTCCACGAGCGTAGACATTGCAAGAAAAGATTCTAACTAAGGATAAGTAAAGTTCTTTCATGGTCACAATATACTTTTATAGATGTCAAACATAAAAATATAATAAAATTCTATATTAACATAAATATATATTCGATACACATTTACGTCATGGCTTTAACATCAGTATTTCGTATAGCTTCCTCCGGCATCAATAATTTCTTGCAATCGTTGCGGCAAAGAAGAGGCCAGATTGTAGGGAATGTTTGGTGTTCGACGTAAGCTCTCCCAACTATTCCTCGTGTGAGCTAAAAGTGCTTCAAATGTTCTTTCATTGCGTTGCTCCCATTCGTTAATCATTATTGCCCAAATGTTTTCAATCGGATTCATATCAGGAGAACGTGGTGGCAGAATTAGATTAATAACACTGGGCAACAAATTTCAACTTTTTGTCTATTGAATTAGATTTGACAGTTAGTTCTAGGTAATTTAGGTGCGCTGAGCACGAATTTTTACTCGGTTTTGCTCTATCAGGTCCTGATTTTGCTCAACACCCCTCCTCTTTCGTCGTATTCATAAAAAGGTTTTTTTCTCAATACTCGCTGTCTTTTTGCAGTTACACATTATGCAACTAGGTTTTTATCTAGGTATTTGTACCTATTGTTATGGTATTGTTGTATTATGTATATTTTTATATGTAACACCCTAAAATATTTTTAATTTTGTCATTTTTAACCCATTTTAATATTAGTAAATTAAGCTAAAAATATCATAGAATTCTAAAATTTTCTCGAGCGTTCCTGTTCTCTGTAGAGTATTCTAGAGGGACAACTAAAATATATAAAAGCGACTCGTTTCCAGAGTTAATCAGTCAATTCAATCAGTCAGTCAGTCAGTCAGTCAGTTGAGTTAGTTAATTAAGTTTGGGCATTACATAATTTTGAATTGGCATATGATTTAGTGAGTAATTTTGTCATCGTGATTTAATATAGTTGATTTAATTAGACGTAATTTAATTGTACCTACTCATCCGTGTTTCTAGTTTAATTTCATAGATTGTAAGTACCTATTTCATAATAAGTACCTATTTAAACTAATTTTTGTGTTTATATTTCAGATTTTCTTAAATTTATATGAATTAAGGGCTTTAAATACCTTTACAAATTGGCAGAACAATCAAGCAATATGTCATCAAGCACTAGAAAGTTCAAATGCAAAAACAACCCTGATTCCTTCTGTTATATATGTGGAAATTTTACACTTCCACATCAACGAGCAAATATAACTGACTTCGTAAAAAGAGCTTACTTAGCTTATTTTGGCATAAAACTGGGGGACCAAGATAAATCGTGGGCTCCACATAAAGCCTGCACTATATGCATTGAAAGACTGCGACATTGGACGAAGGGTTCGATTCAAAAATACCTTTTGGAGTTCCGATGGTAAGTTTATGATTTCATAAAACTACGTAATTTAATCACTAGTATACTGTAACTTACCTAAATGTAATTGTAACTTAGGTACATAAACAAAAATTTACAGAAAATGTTTATAAGAATCTCAAATATTGCATAAGGTTGAAACACATAGAAATGTTAAATGTTTGGGTGATAACTTTTGATAAAATTCATAAAAACAAGTCTCTCGTCGCTTTTGTTAACGCTTTACAATTTTTTTTCCATATCAGGTGTGGCGAGAGCCTACTAACCACGAGACCGATTGCTACCTTTGCTTTGTCAAGACTTCGGGCTTCACTAAGAAAAATAAACATTGTATCGAGTACCCAAATTTCGACACCGCGATACGACCTGTGCTACATTCAAATGAGATCCCCATTCCAAAATTTAAGGGTCTGCCAACTCAAGAATTAGTTGAAGATGTTCCTGAAAATATTGTTATGCACTTTGAGGAGTCAGACACCGATTTTGACCCCAGCGTATTTGAAAGTCAAAACGATCCGCAAAAGTTTAACCAGGCCGAGTTGAATGATCTTGTAAGGGATCTAAATTTGCCAAAAAAGGCTGCGGAAATTTTAGCTTCAAGACTTAAAGAGAAAAACTTGCTTACTTCAAACACATACATTTCATTTTACAGAAAAAGAGAAGAAGAACTTGTTAAATATTTTAGAACAGAGGATAGTTTAGTATATTGCTGCGACATAGTTGGTTTGTTAAAGAAGATGGGGGTTGAGTCTTACGATGCAAATGATTGGCGCTTGTTTTTAGACAGTTCGAAAAGAAGTCTTAAGTGTGTGTTGTTGCATAATGGCAATCTATACGGCTCGATACCGATTGGGCACTCAACAAAATTAAAAGAAAAGTATGAACATATAGAAAAGGTTTTAAATCTTATCAAATATAGGGAGCACGAGTGGATCATATGTGTTGACTTAAAAATGGTTAATTTTCTGCTAGGACAACAAGGAGGGTATACTAATTATCCCTGCTTCCTTTGCTTATGGGACAGCAGAGCCAAGGAAGAACATTATTTCAAACAAATCTGGCCAGCACGAACATCACTTACTGTCGGAGAAAAAAAACGTAATTAATCCACCTTTAGTGAGCAGAGATAAAATCATATTTCCTCCTCTGCATATAAAACTAGGCCTCATTAAACAATATGTAAAAGCTTTAGATACGAACGGCGAGTGTTTCAAATACATAAACTTCAAAATTTCCAAGTTTAAGTTATGAAAAAATCAAGGCGGGAATTTTCGACGGTCCACAAATAAGAACAATGATTAAAGACAGCAATTTTCCTAATGTCATGAATGAACGCGAAAAAATGGCTGGTTCTCATTCGTGGACTTGATAGAAAACTTTTTAGGCAATTATAGGGCAGATAACTACGAAGAAATCGTAAAAAAACTTTTAAGGGACTACAAAGAGTTAGGTTGCAATATGAGCATAAAAATGCATTTTTTGAATAGCCATCTTGACCAATTTCCAAGTAATTTAGGTGATGTAAGTGACGAACAAGGGGAGAGATTCCACCAAGATATCAAAATTATGGAGGAACGGTACCAAGGCCGCTGGATTCCCACATGATGGCTGATTACTGCTGGTGCTTGAAAAGAGACCTGCCATCAACAAGCAAATACGCTAGAAAGTCTTACAAAAGAAAATTTTGCCACAGTGAAAGCTTCATATCTGTTTGTTTTTTTATTTTAAGTCATTTCTATCGTTATAATGTAATTTTACTGTAGTTTGAACTGCTTGTATTCATGAAACTTGAAAAAAAAATTTAACACATGACTTAATTTTTAGTCCTAATTTGAAAAATCTGGAAAATGGCACATAGGCTGTCGACAAGAATCAGGACCTGATAGAGCCAAACCGAGTTGAAATTCGTATTCAGCGCACCCAAATTACCTAGAATCAAGTGTCAGATATCATTCAATAAAATACGTGTTGCCCAGTGTAATCTCTGGCTCCCTTTCTCCTCCCTTCGTAATTCCCCACTCAACCTCGTTTCCTTCGACATAGCAACGCTTACCTCCATCCCCATTCCACTTCCTTCATTAAACCTATTATCGCTTTTACTGTCCTTTCCTTCCATCCTTCAATGCCAGCGTTCTTAAACCTAGCACATAAATTATATAATATGGAATCTAACACCTTAGATCTCTACGCATTCATGTTACTTGAAGACGCCTGTGTCTTAGGGGAATCTAAGTGTTGAGAGTGGGCTTGAGGGGTAGTCTATAGATTACTACAGATGACCTTGAACGCTCAACTATTTAAAAATGATATTTATTAAGCACATCATATGGCATAATACACACGTGAATTTAAGTATCTTACACTATAGGAATGAAATGGAATCCTACCAGAGTTAAAAAGTCGCAAAATATGATAGATTAGTTTGTATTAAGAGGTTACTAAGAGAAAAGGATTTGGGATAGAGCGGAAGGCAGAGAGTATATTTTCTCGAGTTTCGGTTATTATTAACGTTATATGGATACATTGCCCGCGGTGTGATGAGAGAGAGAGAGAGAGAGAGAGGAGAGAGAGAGAGTTACAAGGCGTTACAAGGAAAAGAAGTACCTCAAAAGGCCTTGCGGCCCATACCGAAGAGGTACCAATGGCAACGGGTGCCAGGGAAAATTTTCTACACCCTTAAATAGTGTGCAAGATTTGGTCTAACCTTTTCTTGAACTGATCCACAGAGGAACTGTTCACAATTTCTGAAGGTAACCTGTTCCACGTGTGACAGATCTTATACATAAAGTAATTTCCACACACACTAGTCCTAAACCGCTTCAAATCCAACTTCCAACCATTGTTGCGAGTTGGGTTATCATTTAAACTAAACATGCTTCTAAAATCGACATCGTTGAACCCGCGTAAGAACTTGAAAACCTCGATCAGTTGACCGCGCAGCCTCCGAGTTTCCAGCGAAAACAAGTTCAGGGCGCGTAACCGTCGATTGTAGCCCATATGCCTAACGGAAGGTATTAACTTTGTGGCCCTCGCCTGCACTCGCTCCAGCCTCTCAATATCTTTCCTGAGGGTGGGCGACCAAAACTGCACAGCATATTCCAGGTGCGGCAGAACCAGGGAATTGTACAGAGAGAGCACAATCTCCTTGTTCCGAAACTGAAATTGCCTCCTGATACAACCTAACAGCTTCTGGGCTTTCTTTCCAACCTCTACGCACTGTTTGGTAAATTTAAGGTCGCTTCTAATTAACACACCCAAGTCCTTTTCCAAATCAGTCGCCTCGATATTACTCCCCAACATACTTTGCATTTACCCAAGTTAAACGGCATTTGCCATTTTTCGGACCACTCTTCTATCCTACCTAGGTCCGCACGCAGTTCCTCGATCGCTTCGGGCGTCCCAACATTGGCCCCAAGCTTGGTGTCATCAGCGAATTTGGCGATCCGACTGACGATGCCACCGTCGATATCATTTATGTAAATGATAAACAACAGTGGCCCCAAAACGGAACCCTGAGAAACCCCACTAGTGACCGAGGCCCAACCCGAACTAACCCATTTAATTACAACCCTCTGCCGCCTCTTCTTCAGCCAGTTTTCAATCCACCTACCTACTTCCCCACCGATACCAGCGCGCGCACTTTCGCCATTAGGAGCGGTGAGATACCTTATCAAAGGCTTTCTGAGAGAGAGAGAGGATGGAGAGAGAGAGAGGATGGAGGAGAGAGAGAGAGAGGATGGAGAGAGAGAGAGAGTTACAAGGAGTTACAAGGAAAAGAAGCACCTCAAAAGGCCTTGCGGCCCACCGAGGAGGTACCAATGGCAACGGGTGCCAGGGAAAATTTTCTACACACTCAAATAGTGTGCAAGATTTGGTCTAACCTTTTCTTGAACTGATCCACAGAGGAACTGTTCACAACTTCTGAAGGTAACCTGTTCCATGTGTCACAGATCTTATACGTAAAGTAATTCCCACACACACTAGTCCTAAACCGTTTCAAATCCAACTTCCAACCATTGTTGCGAGTTGGATTATCATTTAAACTAAACATACTTCTAAAATCGACATCGTTGACCCGCGTAAGAGCTTGAAAACCTCGATCAGTTGACCGCGCAGCCTCCGAGTTTCAAGCGAAACCAAGTTCAGGGCGCATAACCGTCGATTGTAGCCCATATGCCTAACGGAAGGGATTAACTTTGTGGCCCTCGCCTGCACTCGCTCCAGCCTCTCAATATCTTTCCTGAGGGTGGGCGACCAGAACTGCACAGCATACTCCATGTGCGGCCGAACCAGGGAATTGTACAGAGAGCACAATCTCCTTGTTCCGAAACTGAAATTGCCTCCTGATATAACCCAATAGTTTCTGGGCTTTCTTTTCCACCTCTACGCACTGTTTCGTAAACTTAAGGTCGCTGCTAATTAGCACACCCAAGTCCTTTTCTAAATCAGTCACCTCGATATGACTCCCCAACATCGAGTAGTCCGACTTGGGATTGGCGTAGCCAATGTGCATCACTTTGCATTTACCCAAGTTAAACGGCATTTGCCATTTTTCGGACCACTCTCCTATCCTACCTAGGTCCGCACGTAGTTGCTCGATCGCTTCGGGCGTCCCAACATTGGCCCCAAGCTTGGTGTCATCAGCGAATTTGGCGATCCGACTGACGATGCCACCGTCGATATCATTTATGTAAATGATAAACAACGGCGGCCCCAAAACGGAACCCTGAGGAACCCCACTAGTGACCGAGGCCCAACCCGAACTGGCCCCTTTAATTACTACCCTCTGCCGCCTATTCCTCAGCCAGTTTTCAATCCACCTACCTATTTCCCCACCGATACCCATCGCACGCACTTTCGCCATTAGCCGGCGTGAGGTACCTTATCAAAGGCTTTCTGAAAGTCGAGATAAAGTATATCAATCGCCCTACTCTTATCATACTCACTCAACATGACGTGGAAAAACTCGAGCAAGTTGGTGAGACACGACCTATGCCGTCTAAACCCATGTTGGGAGTCCACAAGCAGCTTGTAGGAATCCAAATGGTCAACGATCCTATCCGCTATTATCCCTTCTAATAATTTACCTACAACTGAAGTGAGACTAATGGGACGATAGTTCCCTGGACTTTCGTGATCCCCTTTCTTAAAGATAGGGGTCACATTGGCTTCCCTCCAGTCACCAGGCACCTGGCCCATCTCCAACGATTTGTTGAAGACTGTAGCCAGGTGGGGAGCCACCTGGTCGCGCACTTCTCGCAACACTCTGGGGAGAAACTGGTCTGGCCCAGGAGCCTTAAACGCGCTCAGTTTGTCTATTCTATCGGCAACGACTGTCGCGGTACATCGAACACTATCCAGGCCAGCACCTTCGTGCCTCACGCCTGGCTCGGGGATGACGCGGGTATCCTCCCTGGTGAACACTCCCGCAAAGTACTCATTAAGCACATTGGCGATGTCCGCGTCGGAGGTTCGCAGAACGCCGCTTCGGTCCTTTAATGGACCTATCATGCTTCTAATGGGCTTTCTACTATTAACATAACTGAAGAACTCCTTAGGGTTCCCCTTGCAGAGGCTTGCCACCCGTAGTTCTTCGTTACGTTTCGCTAGTCTAACCTTCGCCTTCACTTCCCTACACAGGCCGACATACGCTTCAGTGTTCTCATGGGAACGATTGGCCTTCGCCCTCCTATACGCTACTTTCCTATTTCGGATAGCCGAAGCGATGTCACGATTGAACCACTTAGGCTGCGTTGAAGCAGGGGTGACCAGTTTTGAGGGTATGGCAGCAGACTGCAGCACCATAAACTCGTCCCGGAATGCACTCCACACTCGCTCAACATCGCCGCCGACCTCTAACCCCATCTCACCTACGCTATCCCTGAGGCTAACAAAGTCCGCCCGCCGGAGATCGAGCTTACTGCCTCTCGAGTTACTACGCTTCACCCGAGGGACGCACACACGGAACCTAATCAGACCGTGATCACTCCCCCAACGATTCGTCAACGGTGAGGCCAGTAACGAGGTTGTCTTCGGTCGTGAATACTAATCTAGAACGCTTTCGCCTCGTGTAGGCTCATTGACCCACTGAGTGAGGAAGTTCTCATCAGCAAAGTCAACTAGCCTCCTCCCTTCAGCATCAGCAGTCCTGTCTTCCCACTTTATGCCGCGCAGTTGAAGTCTCCTAAAACTACACACACCCTATCCCCTAGCAGGCTACTGAGTTCGGTGTACAGGGCTGTATCCTCCTCGAGGAGGAGATGCGGAGGTCTGTACACCAAGATTAACCTGTAGTTCGTCCCCCCACGTTCAGATCGACGCCAAGCAGCTCCCGTTCCGATCGGAACTGGCAGTCAACCGGACTCAACGTGTCTCTGACGTATATTAGTACCCAACCCCTCCCCACGGGTGCGGTCTTTGCGAAACATTCTATACCCGGGAATTTCGAACTCCCCAACGTAGTCCCTACGATCAGTATGAATCCACGACTCGGTGATAGCAACATATCCTGGTATTCTGATGCTAAGAGCGCCCGTAGCTCGCAAAACTTGTTCCTAATCGACCTAGCATTAAAAAGCATTGCACGGAGGGAGCCTTCCCTATTCTGACCGCCCCCTAGCACGACCCGTTTCCCGAACAGCCAGGGCTGTCGGGAGTTGAAGAGCCCCTCACTAACGAGGGGGCAACTTCCGCATGAGCCTGAGCCCCCTCCAACGTAGGAGGAGGGTCACCCACCTGTACTTCGACGCACCATTCAGTTGAAGGTACGTCCGCCACCGGCTCATCATCATCTCTCCCCGGTGGGGGGCCCATCATCTCTCCCCGGACTCGACCTCACCATTCTGTATAGGTGCCGGTCGAGCAGCGCGCCTAGCACACCTTTACCATTGTTATTGAGGTGGACACCATCCCTCTGGTAAAGGTCCCACCTACCCGAAAATGCATCGAAGGGGTCAATAAACTTCACGCCCAGCGGAACGCACAAGTCTTGTACCCTCTCGTTGATGCCAATGACCTTACTGAGCGCGTGGTCACTGGCATTCATTCGCGGTAAAATACCTTACCTTGCAGAAGCAATGTACTTCTCCTGGCCCCTGATCTGCGAGACCCCAATCAAAACGGTGTCTTCCTCCTTCGAGCACAGGAGACTAAAGCGGTTAGAGGTCTTCACAGGGGCAACTGGGGTCTCAGGTTTCGGCTTCGCAGCCTTCTTGCCCGAGACCTTTCGAAACCCGTCGCCACCCATACACGCAGTTACACCACCCGACCCACCCCGACCGGTAGCTACATCCTTCGGTTTCTTTGGGCCATCAGTAGGCCCCTTCCCACCCTTTTTCTTCATCGGCCCCTTCCCACCCTTCTCTATCAGCCCCTTCTTTGCGCCCTCCACCTTACGCCGCGGTTCCAAGCATTCCACGTGGGTCGCTGGCGATTCCTGACACTGATTTAGGACCCTGGCCCCTGGTTGCACCTCTACCCTTCCTCCGCGGTCCCGAGATCTGTCCATTCCATCGCTGGACCGCCTTTCCACGGCAGCTATCCTATCCTGAATGAGCCCCGGGTTAGGCGGCGGCGCAGCCTCGTCAGTGACCGCCGCACCTCCAACAGCCGGTCTGGACGACTCGAGCCGCCGGACCCTCTCCTCTAGCTTCTCGTAAAACCGATTGAGTTCGCAAAAGCGGCACATGCTGGAGTGGTTGATCTTCGCGAAGCAGGCTTCTTTGAAGTTCGTCACCCACTGGTTTACTTCACACCTCGCACATTCAGCCTTCAGTTTCTGCGGTCCAGTCATTGTAACTTTTGTTTTTTGTTTATTTTGAATTCTGAATACTCTAAATAAGATAAAGCGTTCTAGCAATGAAAACTATCAAAAACGTTCTGACCAGTATATAAAAAAGGAGGGGGGGGGGGGGAATTCATCCCGCGCGTAGACGCATCCACCTATTTGCAAGTGACGTTCATCCCTTCCAGAAGACTACACCTCTCGCTGCTGCCGCACCGACCAAAGGTCTCCCCAGGGCCGGACAGTCCCAAACGTGTCGCAGCTACCAACTCACAAACACTCGCGATGCAGGCGTCACGGATTTCCCGCCAGGAGCGACAGCGAGATGCAGCCCCTTACTAAGTCTTACTAGTCACTCACAAGCGGCCAGACTCTTAGAATCAGTGTTCAAGGGATATCCCACCAGACCCAGAGCCTACGCCCGAGACTTTACGCTGGCCTGGCAGCCAGCTGGGCAGTAAAGCTCTCTCACCTCAGAGCAGTACAGCCAAGCACCATCAATTGGTCACCAAAGAACGGTCGCAGGGGGCTGGTCAGGCCATTATGCGTTAGGAATGGGCTTAACGGGGCACTAGCCACACTCCATTCATCGCGCCCCTACGCCTGGGACCCCTCCATCCCAGTCTCTCACAACCTACGAGCGTTAAATGGTGTTATTTATAGAGGTTCCAAAGCCTCTCTTCCCACGCATGAGGTAGCAGTAGGGTCTAATAGTAAAAGAAGAGAAAAAGGCTTAATACTAAAAGAATTTTTTTTTTTTTTTTAATTTTTTTTTATAGTCAAAGGAGAACATCCTTAATGTAAGCTAAAAGGACAGAGTAGGGATGGGATGGGGTCCTAGTAACCCACGGGACAGGATTGTACAACATAGTTTACCCGCCCTCCCGAAAGAGAGAGAGAGAGAACCTAAAGGAACTGGCAGCCAGTTTCTCTAGAATCCCACGACTCGGGACCGGAGGGCTGTCACACCCCAAGTATAAAGTTCACAACATCCAGTTGAAATGTGCATAACCTTTATACCCCCTGCGAGAGAGAGAGAGAGAGAGAGAGAGAGAGAGAGAGAGAGAGAGTTACAAGGAGTTACAAGGAAAAGAAGTACCTCAAAAGGCCTTGCGGCCCATACCGAGGAGGTACCAATGGCAACGGGTGCCAGGGAAAATTTTCTACACACTCAAATAGTGTGCAAGATTTGGTCTAACCTTTTCTTGAACTGATCCACCGAGGAACTGTTCCTGTTATTAAAAGTTTATTTTTCTTTCAACTATCCTAGCAGTAGTAGAAAACTGGATAGAAAAGTAGAAGGCTCTCTCCCCATCCTCCGCTCCCTCCCTGCCAGAGACAGGTACGGAAAAAGGTTGAAGAAAATACCTTGACCCTGGAAAAGTAGCCAAGGAAATTTTACAGGAAAGTGGAGAAATATAAATAGCTCTATATTTACCTTGCTCACAGAGACACCGTGCAAGCGAACTCCTGCAGAGTTTTCTTATGTTTTAATCTTAAACTATCAACGTGTTAAAGTAATTCCCACATATACTAGTCCTAAATCGTTTCAAATCCAACTTCTAACCATTATTGCGAGTTGGTTATCATTTGAACTAAACATGCTTCTAAAATCGACATATTTGAACCCGCGTCACGTAAGCGTCGATTGTAGCCCATATGCCTAACGAAAGGGATTAACTTTGTGGCATTTTTCGCCAGTTTCCAATCCACCTACCTACTTCCCCACCAATACCCAGCGCGCGCACTTCGGCCATTAGCCGGCGGTGAGGTACCTTATCAAAGGCCTTCTAATCAATCGCCCTACTCTTATCATACTCACTCAACATGACGTAGAAAAACTCGAGCATGATGGTGAGACACGACCTATGCCGTCTAAACCCATGTTGGAGTCCCCAAGTAGCTTGTAGGAATCCAAATGGTCAACAATCCTACTCGCTATTATCCCCTCTAAATATTTACCTACAACTGAAGTTAAATGGTGTTATTTATAGAGGTTCCAAGCCTCTCTTCCCACGCATGAGATAGCAGTAGCGTCCTAATCGTAACAGTAGAGAAAAAGACAATACTAAAAGTTTTTCTTTTTTTTGCAGTCAGAGGAGAACATCCCTAACCTAAGCTAAAAGGACAGAGTGGGATGGGAAGGGGTCCTAGTAACCCACGGGACAGGTTTGTACAACAGACTTCACCCGCCCTCCCGAAAGAGAGAGAACCTAAAGGAATTGGCAGCCAATTTCTCTAGAATCCCACGACTCGGGACCGGAGGGCTGTCACACCCCAAGTATAAAGTTTACAACACCCAGAAGGAACGTGCATAACCTTTATACCCCCTGCGGGGGAGAGAGAGGATGGAGTTACAAGGAGTTACAAGGACAAGAGGAAGCCTCAAAGACCTTTCGGTCCACTCTGGGAGGTTCCTGTTATTAAAAGTTTATTTTTGTTTCAACTATCCTAATAGTAGTAGAAAACTGGATGGAAAAGTAAAAGGCTCTCTCCCCACCCTCCGCTCCCTCCCTGCCAGAGGCAGGTACGGAAAAAGGTTGAAGAAAATACCTTGACCCTGGAAAAGTAGCCAAGGAAATTTTAGAGGAAAGTGGAGAATATATAAATAGCTCTATATTTAGCTTGCTCACAGAGACACCGTGCAAGCGAACTCCTGCAGAGTTTTCTGAGGTTTTAATCTTAAACTATAAGTGTGTTCAGTACTTTGTCTAGCCTATTTTTAAACACATTTACACTTTGACTGGAAACAACCTCTGAGGGAAGTTGGTTCCAGATATTAACTATTTTATAGGAAAAGAAATTTCTGCAGACAGAGGTCCTAAATGTCTTTAGTTCCAGTTTAAACCCATTATTTCTTGTCGGATTGGCATTAAGTGAGAATAAGTTTCTGTAATCTACCCTGTCTATTCCTTTGAGCATCTTGAAGACTTGAATAAGCTGACCCCGCAACCTCCTCGTCTCTAAACTAAACAGATTTAGGCGCTCCAATCTCCGTTGGTAGCTTTGCATTCTCATTGAAGGGATCAATTTTGTAGCCCTTGCTTGTACTCTTTCTAACCTTTCTATGTCCTTCCTGAGGGATGGAGACCAAAACTGCGCACAGTATTCCAGTTGAGGTCTGACTAGAGAATTATAAAGACACATTACAGTCTCCTTGTTCCGAAACTGGAACTGTCTTTTAATATAACCTAATAATTTTAAGGCCCTCTTTTCGACTTCTGCACAGTGCTTCGACGGTTTCAGATCGTTGCTGATATTGACTCCTAAGTCTTTCTCTAGATCGGTCTCAGTCAAGTTCCTTCTTAAGAGAGAGTAATCGGTCTTCGGGTTTTTATAACCTATGTGCATTACCTTACATTTGTCCAAGTTGAATGGCATCTCCAAGTAGCAGACCATTCGCCAAACCTGTCAAGATCGTTCTGAAGCGTTCTTACGCCCTCCTCAGTACCTACACTACTTCCTAATTTCGTATCGTCTGCAAATTTGGAGATTGCACTTAGAAGCCCGATGTCTATATCATTAATATAGATGATAAAAAGTAAAGGACCCAGAACGGAACCCTGTGGGACACCACTCGTGACGGGCGCCCACTCCGAAGCCACTCCATTTATTACCACTCTCTGCTTTCTATCTTTTAACCAATCCTCAATCCAGTTGGAAACGAGCCCGGTGATTCCTAGTCCTTTGACTTTAGCTATCAATCTAGCGTGAGGGACTTTGTCAAAGGCTTTTTGAAAGTCGAGATACACTATATCTATTGCCCTACTTGCATCGTACAGTGTATGCATATTATGGAAAAACTCTAACAGGTTTGTCAGACAGGATCTATGTCGCCTAAATCCATGTTGAGAATAAAAATTAGATTGTTAGATTCAATTCAAGGTGATACACAATACGTTTTGTAATGATGGATTCCAACAGTTTGCCGACAACTGATGTTAAACTGATCGGGCGATAATTACAAGGATTTTCCCTATCACCCTTTTTAAAGATTGGTGTTACATTTGCTAACTTCCAGTCGGTTGGAACTTTCCCTAACTCGATTGATTGTTTGAATATGGTTACTAAGTCGTCAACAACATTGTGGCTAACCTCTTTTAATACCCTTGGAAGAAATAAGTCGGGGCCAGGTGATTTGTATTTGTTCATCTTATCAATTAATTGCTGTACCTCATTTCTCGTAAAACTTATGGAGAGAGAGAGAGAGAGAGAGAGAGAGAGAGAGAGAGAGAGAGAGAGGAGAGAGAGAGAGCGTTATCTCCTGCATACTCTATATATATCTATATACAGTATGTCTCTATATATAAATAGATAGAGTGATCGGCACAATGATAATGTGGACGTCATTGATGGGGTTAGAGCAATTATGTGCACCAATCCGAACACACCTCCGCTGCCATAAGGACCGCCCATTTTATACCAACAGACTAGCTTGGGACGAGACAGAGGCGCGAGACTTATTGTAACCACTGTACATGTATTTGTCCAAACGTTGTATACACTGTGCCAACTGGCTGATCAAGCCAACTGGCTGATTAAACCAACTGGCTGATTAGGGGTTTATAAGACAGCAAGCGCTGGGATGAAGTCTTAATATGCGCTTGGCTCCTGCCAAGCGAAGACCTCTCTTCCTCTCTCCTTCTCCTCTCTCTCTCTTATGTTAGGTATACCCCTTTGAGGGATGAAGCCGTCCCAACTTCTCCCCCAAAGAGGCCTCCCCTCAGCGGGAGTTCATTGCAACGTGGGGGGATAACTCCGCACCAAGTTGCATAACCCCTTGTTCCATAACCTCTTGCAACAATCCCCATTTGTTGCATAACCTCTTGCGACATTCCCCTTCCTGTCTAGCCTTATGCAACATTTCCTTTGCAATATTGATCAACATGTACAATTGTATTGCACTCTCTCCTTTTGCGCCCATACTACTCGCGTTTTAAAGCAAGATGAAATTAATCTTAATGAAGGAATATTGAAATCGTACTCAGAGGCGTACGCAGGATTTGCTTAAGGAGAGAGTGAATGATCAGCTCTCCAAAATAATGATAAAATTCACAAAGCAAGAGCGATATAGATGAACACGTTATCTTCCTCATATGTACATTGTACAATCACCATCAGATAATAACCTTATTGCTCATTTTCGGATGACAAAGATACCGTTTAATGCGTTGTTAGTGGAGTTTCCCCAAACAAGGGCGCAGTACGTTATATAAGGAAGAACAAGAGAATGACAAAGAATCAATAAAATCTGTTTAGGGACTACATTTCTTAGTTTAACCATTATAGCAATGCTTCTTGAAATCTTTTTCGCGATATAATTTACATGATCACTCCATTGCAAATTCTTATCTAGCATTACACCAAGAAATTTTGTTACAGTACACTCCTTTATAGCAATTTCATTAACATTAAGTTCATGAAGATATACATTTCTTTTATTCGTAAAAATCATGAAATTTGTTTACTGGTATTTAGGAAGAGTTTATTGGTGGTCAACCATTTCATTACACTGATGTATTCTGAAAAAATATATTCTTAGCTGAATTAACATCTTTGCAAGAAAAAGAGAGTTGTATCATCTGCAAACATTATGAAGTTTAGTATATCAGATGAATGTAGAAGGTCATTTATATATAATAAAAATAACGGTGGACCCAAAACTGAGCCCTGTGGCACACCATGTTTGACAAGCGCTTTAATTGAGTAAACCTTATTTACTGATACAAAATTATATATATTGGACAAATAACTTTTAAACCAATCACTGATTGCTCCTCTAAAGCCGTAACAATATAATTTATTAAGTAGAATATTATGGTCTATTACATCAAACGCCTTACTCAAATCCAAAAAATACTGATATAATTATTTCTTTGTTCTCTTCAGCTATATTTGCATTTTCCACAAGATTTAAAATAGTCATTTCCATTGTTTTATTATTAAGGAAGCCATATTGATTTGGAGATAATAAATTGTAGGATTCTAAATATCGCTGCATTCTACTTTTTACAATTTTTTCAAAAACTTTGCTGAACACAGATAATTAACACACCAGCCTGTAATTAGTTGCAGTGTAGAATCACCCTCTTCAAAAAGGGGTGTTATGCAACCAGTTTTTAGCATTGATGGAATATTCCTTTGGAAGTACTTTGATTGATAATTTTAGCCAAAGTTACAGATATCTTATCTTTAACAAGTTCCAATATACTATAGGTACAGAAATGTTATGAATGTTGTATTTTAATTTACCACTAATATTCCGGACCTCAGTAGAACAAAAGAAAATTAATTTAGTGGGCTGGGTGGCATGTATTCTGGAGGTGAGTGATCATTATTTAGTAACTGTGAGCGAAGCTTATCCGCTATTGAAGTAAAATGTATATTTAAAGAGTCTGCAATAGAAGTATCATCTGTAATTTCTTTATTATCAACATTTAATTTCTCCATTGAAATTGTCTTAATTTGGTTTCCGAGGAGACTGTTTATGGTTGTCCAAATGTTTTTCATGTATCCTTTATGTTTGGAAAATTGATTGTTATAATAGTTATATTTTGCAATTTTGATGATTTTAGTTAATTTGTTTCTGTACTGAGTATATTGTACTTTCGGAATTTTGCTTTGTAATTGCTAATTGAATAATTTATCTGTTCTTTATTGAAGTGATAATTCCTGGAGTGATCCATGGATTTGCAATACTTTTGTGCGAAACTCTTTTCCTCCTTAAAGGAAAGCAAGTATTAAAAACATGGAATAAGTTGTCATAGAAGAAGTGAAACATATGATCTGGGTCATTCATAGGTTCGTCTCAGTCAAATAGCGTATTTTCTACAATTCCAATAAATTTTCTTTTGTTAACCTCTGACAATATCCTGTAATCAATAGTTGTTTTATCCACAACCTGAACAATGTTATTGAATATAGCGTCAATAGGAAAATGATCACTGATTTTTGTGGTTATAATTCCAGAATTTACGAGGGCATTGATATTTACAAATATATTATCAATCGTCGAGTCTGTTATTCTATTACCATAGTTGCGGACTCGAGTGGGTTTGGTAATACTATGACTAAGATAGAAAGAATTCATTAAGTTTAAAAATTTATGAGAGATTGCTTCAGATTGCAAATTGATGTTGAAGTCACCCTCAACAATAGTATTCGATTTATGGAAGTTGCATAAGTAAATTAAAATGTTATTGATATTAGTATTAGGTGGTCTATATATTTCATGAACAGTATATACATTACTTTTGTCTTTTATATTAACAATAAGGTTTTCAGTATCACTATTACATACAGAAAATATTTCGTCAGAGTTGTAATTTTTATGCACATACACAGAGATACCCCCACCAACCTGACCATCTCTTACAGTATGATAAGCAAGGTAACTATCTATATTATACAATTTTTAATACTACTATTTAACCAGGTTTCCGTGAGAATTACAACACTAAATTTGACCGCAGAAGTTTTCAAAAGGGCCAATAAGTAGTTATAGCTTCTAGGTAAGCTTCGAATGTTTAGATTTAGCACTGAAAGATTTTTATAAATATCGTTTTGTAATACGAAGGCATTAAACTCATCCATCGATGAGACCATGCAATTGCATAAGTAGTATTGCCGCAAAATGGGAGACTGCAACATTTCATGAGAGTGTTTTTACACCTCCCTTCCCCTCTTCAGGCCCCTCCCGCCCCAAAAAAAAAAATATATATATATATATATATATATATATATATATATGTATATATATATATATATATGCACATGTATGTGGATGTCCATAGAAAAGCATTTTTATTATATGAGGTGTATGTGAACCCCAAGAGGTAACCTAACCTAAGGCGGCTCAGTATATATATGCATGTAGGTCCGTGAGTATCCTAAACAACAGGAGTAGAGAAATCCTTTCACTGATGCGTTTCTTATGAAAAACAAAGCCAAAATTCTTCTCCATGAATTACTATTATTATTATTACTATTATTATTATTATTATTATTGCTATTATTATTACTATTATTATTATTATTATTATTATTATTATTGCTATTATTATTACTATTAGTATTATCTTATTGTTATTATTATTATTATTATCATTATTATTTTCACTTTAATAAACTTTATAGAATTTTCTAAGTACGACAAATCATGTTTTCAGTTAAAGTAAATCTCGATAAACTACACACACACACACACACACGCGTCACCACAAACTACTAGTCTAGTGCGAGGTATGCAACTGTTTCTGCTGAACTAACGCCTGAATTCTGGGTTCAGTTTCGCTCAAGACAGCGTAAATCGCCTTCAAAGTGCACGTGATTTCGCAGTTTGTTCTTTATGAACATCAGTATTGAAAAGCCTGCCTCACAACCATAACTTGTCGTAAAAGACACCAGCACTTTCTTTGCCTTTTCATCAAACAAAGGATATTCCCCATCCACTTTTGTCCAAAATGTCTCGATTTTTTCCTCAATAAACTCAAATTTGAGAATAAGATGTTGCCGCATTTTCAAAAGTTTTGCTTTCAGTTCAGGTGAGTCACTGCTTTTCAGGGTGTAATAAGTGAATGGCCTCTTTTTTAGATGGCATGGCTGCGTATTAAATATGCTTCTGTACTACATCGACTGCAGGAAATCATAGACAACAACAGTGGATGGACGAGATATTAAATTTGTTGTTTTCATGTATAAAATATCTATCAAATACAATGCTAATTATGAATGTGTAACACCATTGCAAAATTGTCAAATATCATCATTTAAATGGCTCTATGTTTATTGATATGAATCACTGTAATAGTTTTATTTTTTGTAATTCTATCCTTTGAGGTGAGAGACCGCCAAGAGTCACAGCTGCAGTGGTTTAACACTTAAGTTGTAACATGGAACTTATTAATGCAAAACAATTTTATGCATTTATGATGCTGCCTCAATACAAAACATTTTTCGTTTCTAAATAATATTTCTTCCAGTGACTGTTTATTACTATATCAGTGTTGCTGATCCAGAAATAACATTTGCTCCGGATATAACAATGCCATACCAGTGGTATCCATTCAGCTATCTTCCAGTTTGCCAATTGGAAGATATTCTAAGCATTGACCTATGAAACCTACAGATACCCATCATTCTGGTAATGTTATAATGTTATTAAAATTTAAGTTATTAAATTAAATTATTAAATTATTAAATTGAAACCTACACCTACGCTGCAACGACAAAATACTTCGCAACATGTATAAAGGACGCATATTCTATATTGTATATATAGTATTATATATTACATTATATGTAGTTATATGCATATTTTATATATTATTATATTATATAAAGGATGCATATTATATATTGTGTATATAGTATTATATATTATATTATACAGGGTGGCGCAAAAGTCAGGAACCATAGGCACATTTTATTAAATTATAATAAATGTTCGAATTTGTGGCCTTCCACTTGGAGACACTCTCTGACGCGTTGAATGCATGATGTTTGAACATTCCTTAACACATTGGTACTGATTTTGGCACACTCAGATGTGAGTTTATCCTTTATAGAACGTATGGTTTTGGATCGATCAGCATGGACTACCGATTTGAGATGGCCCCACAAGAAAGAGTCAAGAGGCGTGAGGTCTGGAGACCTAGGTGGCCATTCGACGGGCCCTCGCCGTCCGATCCACTTATTTGGAATGTTTCATCTAAAGAGCTCCGGACGATGGTTGTGAAATGTGGTAGTGCACCATCCTGCTGAAACCACATCTCTGCCCGTTCTGCCAATGGAATGTCGTCCAGTATGGGCATTAGAAATGTTTGCAGCATATGTAGATATGTTTCACCTGTTACATTGCCATCGAAAAAGTACGGACCAATTAACCGATCCCCCCAGAGCGCAGCCCACATCATAATTCCTGGATCGAATTGCGCATGTCCTTCCTTCATCCAGTGGGGGTTCTCATTGGCCCAATAGTGTGCATTATGCCTATTGACACAACCGCTGAGGTGAAATATCGCTTCATCGCTGAACATGATCTTTCGTTGAAACTGTCGATGTTGTAGAAACCACTGGCAGAACTCTACACGACGGTCTGTGTCGTCACCATGCAGTTCCTGAACGAGTTGGACTTTGTAGCTCGGTGGAAACGATTTGTTGTAAGAATTCGTTGAATGGATCTTCTAGAGACACCCGTTTCCTGTGATAACTTTCTTATGGACTTACGTGGGCTGTTTTCGAGGTGATTGAGTACGTTAGTGATGTTGTTGCATCGGTTGAACTTTTTGGCCGGCCACTAAGCTGCCAATCGTGAACACTTCCCGTTTCTTTGAAGCGAGTGAATAGTTTTCCAACTGATGTCTGAATAACTGACGGCCTCTCAGGGTGTTTGTCATTAGAAGCAGTAGCAACTGATCGGTGTGTGTTACCACGCCTTACACACATTAAAACTATATCCACCAGTTCATCTATTGTCAATTTCTGTGCCGTAGGTTCAACAACAAATCTGAAAAGAACAAAACACATTAAAACAAATTATTAAAATGTTCCTATGGTTCCTGACTTTTGCGCCACCCTGTAAGAGTTATATGCATATTATATATATTATTATATTATATAAAGGACGCATATTATATAATGTACATATATAGTATTATATATTACATTAAATCTAGTTATATGCCTATTATATACATTATATATAGTATTATATTATTATATATATATATATATATATATATATAAGCACACCGGACAAAAAATTAGTCACCCCTAATAGCACCGATAGTAGGAAGTTCAAGGTCACACAGAGGGCGCTGATGTAGCATTGGTAAGTGACAAGTAGCGGTGACGTAGCACACAGGATCAGATCTGTTTCGTGAGGTGGTGAAGAACAAAGTGTGTGTTGGATATAGTCTGCAAAATGGGTCGTGAGGCAGACGTTACTCAGTGGCAAAAAGGAGCCATCGTGTTTGGTAGAGCCCACGGACACAAAATGTCTGAAGTAGCCCAATTTGTTGGTGTGTCAACGCGTACTGTCCAGCGAGTTTACAAAGAGTGGTGTAGTTCGCAATCAACTGACAATCGACGGCGTAACTGTGGCCGGAAAACAATTCTCGACAATAGGGGCCGCCGCCATGTTTCTCGTCTAGTAACTGCAAATCGTTTTCAAACCAGAGAACAATTGCTCCAAGAAACCAATGAGGTTCTCCAGCGACCAATTTCCGAACGGACATTGCGACGAGAACTGCATGCGATGGACATCTGGAACAGGGTACCACGGAAGAGGCCGCTGTTAACAGCAAGTCACAAATTGGCACGTTATAAATGGGCTCAGAGGCACAAAAACTGGACTGCGGCAGATTGGAAACGTGTAATTTGGTCCGATGAGTCCCGTTTTTGTTTGTTCTCCAATGATGGGAGGCGACGAGTACATCGCAGGTCCAATGAAGCCTTTAATCCTGAATGCGTCGAAGGTGTTGTTCAGGCTGGAAACAGAAAGTGAAGCGCAGGAATAGACACCCACGGACTCTGGCGGAACTTCGGGACCGGCTGATGAACGAGTGGCAGCAAATCGATGTTCAGTACATGCACAACCTCGTAGAGTCTCTGCCTCGCCGGATTCGTGCAGTTATCAAGGCCAGAGGCGCCGTCACACGTTATTAGGTACATTCTGAGAGGGGTGACTAATTTTTTGTCCGGTGTGCTTATATATATATATATATATATATATACACACACACAGGGTGTACCATAAGTCCGGCATCATAGGAGAAATTCATATTTTTCTATTTCTGCAAACCATAACTCATATTTTTCTCTTTCTACAGGCCATAATGTCTGTGAGCAAGGAAGAACGAATCCAGATAATTCTACTCCTAGGAAATCGGAGTCAAAGAGAGGCCGCTGCTGAATTTAACAGACTGCGTCCAGACCGGGAGCCAATAACACAGAGTTGTGTGTCTGGATGCAGTCTGTTAAATTCAGCAGCGGCCTCTCTTTGACTCCGATTTCCTATGAGTAGAATTATCTGGATTCGTTCTTCCTTGCTCACAGACATTATGGCCTGTAGAAAGAGAAAATATGAATTATGGTTTGTAGAAATAGAAAAATATGAATTTCTCCTATGATGCCAGACTTATGGGACACCCTGTATATATATATATGTATGTATGTATATTATGATCGGGCTCATCTCGAAAACTAGGTGTGCAAGAGGAAAACCTAAAACAGGTTTGGAATCAGCGTCCAAACAGGTATCCAGCCCACCCATAATTATATCTGATGAAAAATACTTGTTGGCCAGTGTTATTAGTATTATGGGATACATTTTTTATTTATTCATATAATAATAATAAAAGCTATACTGCATATATTGTTACAAATTAAAATAAATAACTGATGAAGATACACATATATATATACACACAAAACTTCACATAATACATCGAGTGCCTACAAACGGGAACCGGTTTTTTATCTGAATGCATACCAGTTCATCATTCCACTCAGTGTCACACAAGTCAAATAATTTTTAAAAATTTGTAAATTCGTTCCCGTTAGCCATATACATGAGAAAACACAAACAGTACATGCCACAGACATTGCTGTAATACCTCTGGAATCGGTAAGGGTTCCACAATATTTGGGGAATTTGTAGTTGTTCGAGAAATTTTACAATAATAGCATCATTCCTTGGATGTTCGCCCAGAGAATTAAAATTGTACATTCGTTCCCTATTTTTAAAATAAACGGCTATCTAATGAATCCCTTCTCCACCACTAACATCCGTATTTAGAATAAGTGCGCCGCAGTCTCTCGTAGTTGGTAATTTCAACGTTTCATTCTTCGAAAACACGCCGATAAATTTGTGGCGTGTGAATCGATCACTCTTCATCACTCTCTGGAGTGTATTCGTGTCCATTTTTAAAAGTCTGTGACTACACCCTTAAACCTGTCAACCTCGATTAGGGTTTGCGACTCGAGGTAAACTACTACACTAATTGAGGCGTCTAGCGGCCTAGCGAATTCCAATCTGACTGAGATGTTCCCACTCTGCTGTGGGCTTATGTACGTGTTTTTACTCGCAGGTAAGTCGGGGGAGAGGCCAAAGGGGTACATATTGACCCTCTCAACGAATTCCTTCTGTGTTACGCCGATTCCTAATTCGTTGCAAGTACCGGCAATATGTGCAAGATTGCTATACGCTCTCCAGCAAAGCGGGAACTCGTCATCTGTAGAATAATTCGTTTCTAATGTCTCACCTAAAACCACCACATTGACGTACAGGGTTATATTTTTAAGGCCGAAATTTTTTAACTTAAGTGCGGTCTTTTTGTATTTTCTATTCACAGAAGCGTGTTCCTGCATTCCAATTAATAACCTTTTAGGTAGAGCTCCAAGAGCAACACTTTCTATCTGTTTCGATGTTAGCCCTGAGGGCACTGTATACAACTTGAGTTGGATTCTATTAATTGAATATTTTACTGTAGCGTGTAGTAATTTTTTTTCAATTTCTAGTTGCTTAACAGAGCTTCATTTCACGCGATGCAGGCGGAAATATGTTTCCATAATATGAATCACCACAGGTTTCAAGCTCTCTTCTTGGTCAGCACCCAGATTTAAGCAAATCTCAAGACTCGTGTGGGTGAGCTTTATTTTCATATCGACCCTTCACAAGCAGCTTCTCCTGGAATGTGAAATCTGTGTGTAAGCTCCCGAAGCATTCATATATCTTCTTTTTAGAATTTTTAATTTGGCCTTTATACTACTTTCATCTTTAGCTTGATAATAACCTTCGGCAGTTAAAAAGGTATCCTTCGCTTCCTTTGAAAAGTTGAGGACATTTTCCAGATAGGCCCGTAGGTGGTAGTAGCCAGACCCTGCCGAGATGTTGACATGATTTAAATACACGTCACAGTGAATGAATATGGAGTGTAGAAAGATGGTATCGGGGTATACAACGTAATCGTTTTCGCAATCCGTTTTTCGCAATCCGTCTGTATGGGCTATCCGTAGTTTAGCGTACATATGCACACAACTTGGGTCAAAAAAGTAAGGGCCTGAGCTTGGGATCACGAATTTTATAGGAGCACTCGGCGAGCTAATGGTGTTTAACGAATTAATTGTAATAAAGTCACTGTGCTCTATAGATACTTGTGTTGGGGGCATGTCAAAGAGGGCGAGCTCCGATTTACAAAATTGTGAACTACATGGATGGATGAAACGTGTCATGGCGCGTCAGAAATAGGGGCACCTCTCTCGACAAGTAGTAATTAGCCTATGATTCATGAGAGCAACGTCCTTAGCTTATATCAGTTAAAAAAGTGGTCAACCATAGGTTTTATGCGCTTAGAACACTTCTTTTTTAATGTCCTTTTACATTCAATGCCACGTGCTGGTAACTCCTTCTTCTTCCATACAGGTCGCTTCTTCTTCTTCTTCCCGCCGCCACGCATTTTTATCTTTGCATCTTTGATAATTTCGTCCCGTGTACGCTTTAAATGCTTTTTTAGAGCTTCTTTAGGCTTAGCCCCGGCCATTATATCTTCTACAGTGTTAAGACCTGATTGTAACGCTTTCCTGCCGAGATATCTGGCACCACTCTTCAGCAAGAGGACAGCCGTACGCAATATGGTTGAAAAAATGGAGCCAATTCCACTCCAGCGCTGGTATCTCACCCCTCGATAGACTGTGAAAGTCCTTTGGGTCATTCTCTCATAGTGCGACGGGAGTGCAGCTTTAATGTTAAGCTCCCGTCACCGAATGGAAACTTTTTCCCTTCAATCGTTCTTATATATATTGAGATACTGGTTAGAAGGTTAGTTGCGACTTTGACATAATGAGGCTTGTCGATGTGATGCTTAAGCTCATTCCTCTATGATTGGAAATGTGGGTGATGCGCAGCAGCCGTGCCTGGGTATCCCCAACAAATTGATGTTCCACGATATTGCTGTAAATACAGTATAGCACATGACCGGGGGAGAGTCTCCATCGCTCGATTTCTCTACTTTCAGCTGATACAATAAGCTGCGCAAGTCATGTTGTGATTCGTGAAAAGTATCTTTTGGATGGCTGTTCCATATCTGCCTTCGGTTATAATTTTGAACAGCTCTTTGTCTTTAATATTTCTGTTAGCCTTTGATTTTAGAGTCGAAGTATGTGCCGGGGTGTACTTGTTTACGATTTCGTATACTAAATCAGACGTAAGATTTTAACTTTTCAAACTACCATTTAAGTCTCTCACAACATCCTCGGCTGTATCATATTGACCCGGTCCTAGTTTTACTCCTGTAGTGTAGTACTTCGCCTTCCCACTCCGGGCGGCGCGCATGGTGTCGTCCTGATTTACTCCAGCCTTTTTCACACTCATCACGTTTTCTAAAAACTGTAAAAATGGGTTCTTTATTATCAATACTTAAAAATTTGGTAGCCATTTGAAATTCGCATATTCCTACCTCATATGATTCACAGCCCAATTCAATGGGCCGATGCAGTTCTGTTACAAAGTTGGCCAGGGTGTTGTTAGGATGTACAGACAGAGAAGAAGAGGACGGGAGTGTGATGGAGAAGTGGTTAGGGGCCATGTTGTATACTATTTAAGTTTCATTATTGCATCAGCTTTTATATAGGTGTTGAAGCTTTCTGGGTACCCTAGCCATTTCACCAGGCACATTTTTCTCTTTCCTGTACCTTTGCTGCCTAAAATGTTTTCAATTTTAAACACTTTTTTTCCTAAATTAAATGTCACTTTTTGCAACTCCTCACTGTAAAAGTCCCCTACAATTTCTTCCCCATTCAAATCTTCAACGTAATGCAGCATTATCTCGTCATTAGGTCTCATAGCCCTAACTTTAAAAATTTCACGTGTTCAACCTTGCTCAAATCCCTTCGCGAATTTATTCCCCGAACGCGACAGTTTTACATAATAATTGATTTTGAAACGCCTAGAGCGTGGTAGTACTCTACGAATATCTTTTCCACTTCATGCTCTGTGTGCGTACCTCTTTTTAAAATTTCGTTCGGTGTTGTTCCAATCGCTCGGTGGTGTGAACGGTTGTAGGATGAGGCCAGTGAATCCAAAATGTCTCTATATCTGTATTTGCTTTTATGTGTGAAATAGCGATGCATACGTTTCTTTATGGTACATTAAACTTTTTCAGCTAAAGATGCCGTATGTATAGAATTGTTAGTGTAATAACTGATATTAAACTCTTTCAACATGTTCTGTAAAGCTCGGACTATAAATTCTTTCCTCATATCCGTACAAAAATAGCCAGGAATCCAGTTTTCTTCCAACATCAACGTTTTGGTGGCTTTAGCAACTGTTTCAAGCGATTTATTTTTCAGGAGAATTAGCCACAAATATCTAGAAAATACATCTATTATGAATAGGATGTAGAGGTAGCCTCCATTATACACTGAATATCTCTGCATGTCTGTTAAATCCTCCTGCCAAATAGAAACAACCGAGGCTGCTGTTGTCTTGGCCGTTTTAAACTTTTTTCTCACCGGCTTATGAAGTGTATAAGCATCCTGCTCCCGCAAAAACCTCTCAACATCTTTTTTCCCTACTCCCTCATTATAAACGCCTCTGTACAGTCTATTAACGCCACCGTAGGAGGCTGGGCTAGAAATGTCATAATAACGTTTTCTTAATATCTACAGATCTACAGAAGCTAAGGCTAACAAAGACCCTAAGATCCACTCTAAGGTTGGCCCGAGAGAAAGAAGAGAGTAGTGGGTTAAAAGAAGAGGATAAAGGGTTAAGTAATAGCAAAACCTATCATTCGTGGGTTAACATTCATTCAGAAAAAGAGAGAAAAAGACTTACCATCATCATCCGCCGGCCACTGCCGACAAGTCGGAAAAATAGTCGAAGAGAATAGGAAAAGGGTGAAAGATGAAAAGAAGTAAAATAAGAACGCTTACAAACCATGCAAACACAGTCTTAACTCAAACACTCTCATACCATGCGAACTACAGACATGCAAATAAAGAGAGGAGAAGAAAAGGAAAAAAAGTATGAAGAGTATAACAAAAAGTGGGTTAATTTACGCTACAAGCTACATCTAAATTCGTGTTAGTCTAATTTTTTTTTAATAATTCTATTACTGGCATATCATACGCTGGCATTAATCGTCAACAGACTCATCCTCAACCATCACCCCAAGAGCTCCTGTTGTTAATTGTTATATTATTTTAAACAACGTTAATATTTTTAAAATGCCTATCTGAACGGTTTTTAAACATATTAACGCTGGCAGAGTTCACGACGGACGCGAGAAGATTATTCTATTTATCAATTACTTTAAACGTAAAAACGTTTTTAGCGATATTAGTAATGAAGTGTCCGCCACGTAATTTAAATCCGTTATTACGAATATTGCTATTATCGAAAATGAACAATTTGTCAAAATTTACGTTATCGATTTTATTAACGATTTTGAAAACTCCCCCCTTAATCTCTTAGTTTCGAGTGAATGCAAGTCTAACTCTTTACTACTATCTTCGTAAGACTTGTTGCATAGTGACGGAATTAGTTTCGTGGCGAGTCGCTGAACCCTTTCCAACCGATTAAATATCAATATCCTCACGCAAATATGGGCACCAGAACTGAACGGCATATTCTAAGTGAGGCCTGACTAGGGACTTGTAAAGGGGCAATATAATATTCTTCGATTTAAATTCGAAATTACGCGCAATGAAGCCTAACATCCTATTAACTTTTGCGCAAGACTCCAGGCACTGGTTCCTAACTTTTAAATCCTTAGATACGCGTACGCCTAAATCTACTTCCTCGTCAACGCTCCCTAACTGTCTATCATCCATCATGTACGTCTAATTGTTGTTACGAGAACCTATACGCAATACTTTACATTTGTCTAGTTAAATTGCATCTACCACTTATCCGTTCACTCCATAATCCTATTTACATCGTCTTGGACCCTATTTCTAAAGTCCACGTTAAGAACTTTACTGGTCAAGCCTCCATCTATGGCGTTAATGTAGATTACGAATAGCAATGGGTCTAACACTGAACCCTGAGGGACACCGCTACCTACATCCAACCTCCCCGATTCACTACCATTAACAACGACCCTCTGTTTCCTAGCACGAAGCCACTCCTCTAACCAGTTAGCTACCTGAGCGCGTATACCGTGCGCTTTAACCTTCGCAATTAATCTCCTATGCGGAACTGTATTGAACCCTTTTTAAAAATCTAAATAAATAACGTCAGCCGCTCTATGCCTATCGTATTCGCGCACATTTCATTATAAAACTCTAACAAATTAGTTAAACAAGATCTATGGCGTCGAAACCCATGCTGACTAATATTAATCAAATCGTGACTTTCTAAGTGATCGACGATACGATCCCTAACTACGGATTCCAAAAGTTTACCGACAATTGAAGTTAAGCTAATAGGCCTATAATTGCTAGCTTCCGTGCGGTCGCCTTTTTTAAAAATGGGCGTAACGTTAGTTAATTTGAAGTCTTCAGGAATAATCCCCGCTTCCAGTGACTTATTAAAATTTTTAAGGGGCCTACGATAACGTTTTTAAATCTTTCAGATATCTAGGATAAAGCGCGTCAGGGCCTGGAGCCTTGCTAACTTTTAGCTTATCGATATAATGGGCAATCTCACCCTCGTAAACAGTTATTTCATTCAAAATAGTCTCGCTACTAAATGGAACGATATCGTCCACGTCGGGGACATTATTTACGTCTTCTACGGTAAAACTGTCACAAAAAAAGTTGTTAAAAATACCCACCATCGCCTGAGCGTCGGAAGCCAAAGCGCCGTTAGCGTCCACTAGAGGGCCTATGTTAGCTTTTATCGGCTTACGATTATTGACGTAGTCAAAAAAATTTTTGGATTATGTTTACTATCTGCAGCTATAGGTATCTCTGAATTACGCTTAGCATTCCTAACTGATCTTTTAACCTGACGTCTAAGCTCGATATATCTATTAAAGTTAGTTACCGTGCCATTGCGCTTATTAAGTCTATACGCCCTGTTACGCTCGTTTATGAACTTACCGATTTCCCTAGTCCACCACTTGGACCTACCATGATTTATAGCGCGCTTGGGCCTACGAGGACTAAACCCCCTTTCGATATTCAAAAAACTTTCTTTAAACGCCTCGCAATGAAAATTTGCGTCATTACCCATAAATAAATTAGCCCAGTCCACTACTCTCATCCTGTCCGCAAAACTATCAAAATTAGCCCTACAAAATCAGGGACTTCTATTACGTTACTAGCGTTACTGTTTTCTATCAATAGGTTAAACCTAATAATTTGGTGATCACTACATCCCAAACTCTCACCTACTTCTAAACCTTCGACTATATTTTTGTCGTTCGTCATCACCACGTCTAAAATATTGTCACAGCGCGTTGGTTCGGTAACCATCTGTCGTAAAAAAATTATCTTTCAAGGACTCAATCAGTCTCAAACCCTCATTGTTACCAGTAAAAGTCTCGTAATTAACGTTAGGGCAGTTAAAGTCTCCGACAATTATACTATCCCAATTATTAATAAAATTACCAAGAAGTGTGTAAAATCTAGTATCGGTATCGAGGGGTTGAACGGGAGGTCTATAAACAATGACAAAATTAAAGCTAATATTACGCGCCCTAACTTCAACGCATATCGCATTAATTGCTGCCGGAAAATCTATCTTAACCTAGATAGCCCTAAAAAATTATGAATGTACAACAAAACGCCGCCACCAATCCTATATAACCTATCATTAGTAAAACGTTTAAAACCCGCTATATCAAGTTCCCTCAACAAGTCCTGAGTCACGGAATTTAACTACGTTCCGGGTATAGCAACTATATCGTAGTTGCCTGTATAAATTATCCACTTAAATTCGTTCAATTTATTTCTAATACTACGTGCGTTACAATAAAAGACGTTTAAATTATTTTTTTACCACGGATAGGCGTTATAAACTATTTTTCACGTCGGGCCCGCGTTTCCCGGACCCAAAACGTTTAAAGAAGGCTTCGACCTATACAGCTTTCGAACGTACTCATCGATTGACCTACCTAGCCTAGCATTCCCTATTTCATTGAAATGCACCCCCATCTTTTATAAAAAGGCTAGGATCACTAAATTATAACCACAGCTTTACGAAGGGTACATTTTCCTGAGCACAAATCTCTTCTAGTTTAGTGTTCAAAAATATTGTTTTTGACGTAATCCTAAGACCCAAACCGTGCCTAGGGGTAATACCAAGAACTAAAGACCTATCTGTCCTTGCCTTCAGGGACCTAATTAACCCCCTGTATCTCTCCAAAAGATCAGGCACTCTCGTATCGGGCCTATACGAGTCGTTGCCACGTACCATCGTCACCAACATCGAGTGACGGGAGGCAACAGCAATCCTATCTACTTCGTCTCTAATTCTTTCAACCCTGGCCCCTAGTAGACAGACCCTCCTCCGCTTGGTTGGATTCCGTTCAACGAGCACCTTATCCATATGACGCACTAAGGAGTCCCCAATTAAAATAGTTTCCCCCTCATTCACATCCCTATCCAATTGGGCGAAAGGGTTCGAAACCTCGATAGGGGGGGGGGATTCTTATCACCTAACATACGTGGCCTAGCTTCACCCTTAACTACTCTAAATCCCTCCCCGTCTACTAATCTCGGACCAACCTTAGCCCCTTCCTCAACTCTGTCTAACATTCCCGATAAGCTACCTATACTAGAAACTAGGTTCCTGACCTCACCCTTCAAATTACTAACGTCTTCAACGTTAGTATAGGTTCGGCCTTCGTCAACTGTAACCCTACCCGTGCCCTCATCAAGCGCTGCAAGTCTTTCCGTCACCTCGCGTACACTACGTTTTATATCAACTATCTCTTCCCTTAACTCACAAAAGAAACAAACCGATCTCTCGGTAATCGCCATAGGACCGCCGTTGTATCTGGACTCTTAGAGCTTTGTAGTGAAGCATACACCTCGTGTGGAATCACGACTACTTTCTTCATTATATTAAACTAGTCAGTAAAGGCCCCAAAACTGAGAATAAGATGGGTAGGAATGAGCCGCTTCTTTGTACAATAATTCGCTTTTTCTTCCCTACAGTTTGACTTTTACCAGCGAGTGCGCGTATTATGTTTTTGTAACAACGTAGGCGAGCTTCTGAGGGAGTTTCATTGGTACATTACATTTTATAACATTAAGACAGATTTCACAGATGCATTTTAAAAAGTCGGAATTAATATTTTTAACAAACAGTTGCTGGAGTGACCGTGGCAGTCGATGATAGATTTTTATTAATTCATGGTATTTCTTTAACCTCTTTGTCATTCTGGGATATACACCGTTTTAGCACCCTAAACGTGTTTCGCGGGTGAAGGTCACAAAGCAAAATATCCGTAACGTTGGTTTGTAGCTTCTTTATAAACTTCCAAAAACTCTTTACATTGATTCGGAAACATTTGAATGGCTAATACCCCAATTTGTGACACAGCTCTACGTTGTGCGAATAAGACTAGATATTGAGTATTTAGCAACACATGCACATGTATCTACTTTTGAAAAATAGATTCTGATTGATGAAGAATATGCTTATGTTAAGATGGTGGGAGAACACTAAATGTCTCGGCAAACGTTTTATCTATTTCTAACAGGAGATCTCAATTACAATGACTGTGTGCTCATTACCCTTTAACGAACCATCATATACACCTTTGTGGAACAAAATATCATCTTGGTATTCGTTGAATACTGACTGGTATGTCGAATAGCACCATATGACTTTATGCACAAATTTTGAGAACATCTCCCTCTTATCTTTAATGATTTTAAGCATAAATACAGTTTTACCACATCCTGTAGGGCCAGATATAATACATGTGGAGGGGCTTGTGAACCTGAATTTTTCTACAGATTCCATCTCTAACACGTCACACTCCTAAGTGGAGCATTTAAATATAATAAAATTTTAAGTGATGCTCCTTATATTCTACAGTCTTGTTTTCTTCTTCCCCAGAACCGTGAATGATGACGAGGATGAAGTACTGTGCCAGCAGCATATCCCCATCATAAATATTGCAGGCGATACCGATGACATTGTAGTTGTTGTTGAAGTTACAGAGTACCCCATTACCCCCGCTAGCGAACCCCCAGCAACGCCAACTGTATCACCCCCATGCGACAATTCGCGAAGAAAATGGGGGCTTGACGAAGTTGATGATTCGCCTTCCACGTCAGGTGTAAAGCGCGCCAGGAGTGCGTCGGTTGTTAGACCCATAGTAATAGAGTCCCAACCCTTTACGTCTTACGACACAGCCCCCACATTAGTTCCTTCTAAAAATAAAACTGTGCCCCCTTATTCCTGTTCAATACCGCCCGTGCCCTCCACAGCAGCAGCAGCAGCTCATTCTGTAGACAGTAGCATAACATCTAGCTGGTGCGTACCGTCACACCCACCCCAGCCATGACTAGAAAACGGTACGTATTCAAGGTTGACCAGCTCACCATGTATAACAGCGGCGTTGAACACTGACTGCGACGTGTAGTCGAACGTATTGTAGAGTTTGCCCTTCAGAACAGTGAGGAACGTGAAGCCATGACGCGACTGTCCTTCGGGTTCGGGTCACATGACGGAGATATAGGTGATTTTTGGTTAGTAATACCATACAGGCGTTTGGCTGCTGTGGATATAGACTATATTCTGGGTCGTATAATGCAGGCCTCTCACAATAGCATCGCATTCAACATAGACAACTTCACGATAGATATTGACCTCGTATTCCGTGTTGCGGGACATACGGCCACAACTTATACTCTTAACTTCAATTCTTAGGCTATTTACAGACAGCATATAAACTCCGAGCGTGGTTGTGGCTTTATAGCAGTAGTCTTAGCTCATATGTTTACTGTAGTAAATGTATGGGCCATAAAAATTTGATTGCCGACGGTTGTGCAGCGTGCTCGTAAACTGGCCGCAGACTGCAAGATCGAATTTGACTGTAATATGGGCCCTGAAGAGTTGAGAAGGGTGGAGCAGGAAATGAATGTTCGTATAGTTGTATTTGGAATGGATGATCGTCGTAGGAGTGTGTATGTTTTCAAAAGTAATGTGAGAGACCGTACGAGACCTCTTCTTATTTTAGGGCTGTCAAGGACAACGTATCTCCCCATCCGCAATATAAGGGACCTTTACGCGAGTTATGATAAAAGTCGAAAATATGGAAGGCAGCATGATTTGTGTAAGGAATGTCTCGAGTTTGCGGATGATATAGTGAAACATTGTAAGGATTGCCACATGGTACATGAGCAGTGTAAAAGCTCCAAATGTGAAAATCGTGTAGTTGAAGCTGAGAAGAGGGACTGTAATGTGTGTAGACGCTTATTTTTCAATAATAACTGTTTAGAATTCCACAAATCAAAGGGCACTTGCAGGAAAATGAGAATCTGTGAATGCGGCATGTTTTATATGATGGATAATTGGGGAAAATTCAGGCATAAATGTGATGAAATTTGTTGTTCTACATGCCATGTGATATATAAGGTTGATGGTGTAAAACATGTATGCTATATGAAAGACGCCAAACCTAAAAATAATCCTTGTATAACTGTATACTACGATATAGAGACATACAAGGGTGCTGAAATCAAAGAGGTTATCCCACATCTAATTGTAAGCCAGACTATCTGCGACGAGTACATGAAAGTCGAGAGTGATAAGTGTCACAAATGTGGTAAACGAACAAACGTTTTTAAAACGAGCGCACACGACAACCCCTTGAAACTCTTTGTGTCCTATATTGTCGAGTTAGCGGATAATTTCAAAAAAATGTCTCTGTATATTCTTGCCAATAACGGCGCAAAATTTGACACACAATTCCTTTATAAAGAACTGCTTGAACATGAATCATCGGAAATATTTACAGACGATCCCTTGAAAGGAGGAAACAAGCTTATACAGATGCAAATAAGCGGTAATGTTCAGTTTAAAGACACTTTGTTATTCACACCTTGTAAATTAGCCAAGCTACCCAAGGTGATGGGCGTAGCCGCCGAAGCTTGAAAAGGGTATTTCCCTTACACTTTCCTCACAAGCGAAACTTTAAATTACGTAGGACTGCCACCCCCCAAATATTACTTTAACTATGCCAACATGAGTGATAGTGAGCGTGAGGATTTTGAGAGGTACTGCAACAGTTTTAATGAAGATAATCCTTACAATATAGCGGATGAATGTGAGCGTTATTGCGAATGACGTACACGTACTTAAAGTATGTTTCCAGGCCTTTAGAAGGATGTATATAGTCCGATTCAACTGCGATCCGCTACAAGCCGCAACCACGATCGCCTCATTGTGTTTTACTGTGTTCAAGAACAACTTCATGCCTAAAGATACACTGGCCATCATTCACAGAAATAATCCACGCAGTTATGGGCATAAGGCTGTTTACTGGCTCATACATCTGCAGCAACAGACCGGTGTATACATAAAACATGCCCGCAACACAGGCGAAGTGGCCATTAAGGTCATCGGTCGCTTTTTTTGGGTGGATGGTCTAAGCGAAGACCGTGCCACTGGTGAGAAGACTGCATACTCCTTTAACGGCTGCTGGTGGCATGGATGCTAGCGTCCTGAGTGTGGAATCGTAGGAGATAGCCATGGTAGATCTCATGCCGACAGTCTCGCATGGACCCACACCCGTGACCAACTTATAAGCTCCCAGTTCACACACAAGGTCTTGTGGGGCACGAATATGATGAGTTGATGGAGACAGATGGACAGTACCGCGAAGAAATAAATACCATCAAGCGTTCAATGGTGCTGGATCCTCTCAAATGCGGCGATAATTTGTTTGACGGGCGCACAAACTCATTCAAACTATACTTTCCACCTACCCGTAGGTAGCACCTGAAAAACTGGTGGGCCTCGCCCTGCCTACCATCGAAGAGTTCTCAGCTAATTTGAACGAGAACTATTTCGGACTTTCTTTCGTAGATGTGCTCCCACCCTCGCGATTTATGGATGTCAATCTTACCCGTCGTTATAGATCACAAGCTCATGTTTCCCCTGTGCGTGAAGTGCGCAGGGGAGAACAATAGTGCGTGTAATCACACAGCCAACCAGAGGAAGATCAGAGGCGTATATACAAGTCCTGAGCTGTCCCTAGCCGTTCATCACGGTTACAGAATATTGAAGATATATGAGTTGTCGAGGTTTCAGAAGCTCCCAACCTTTTCATACCATATATAAACACCTTTTTGAAGGATAAGGTAGAAGCATCAGGTTACCCTCGAGGTGTCGAGACCGAAAATGAAAAATTGGCGTATATTCAACGCTACCGTGATCGTGAAGGGATACAACTTGAACGGGACCAAATTGCAAAGAACCCTCTCAAGTGCTTTAGTGCAAAGTTGTGCCTAAATAGTCTTTGGGGGAAATTTGCTCAGAATACAGACTAGGGGAACATCCACCTAGCCCAGAGTTATAACGAGGTGTGGGATTACGCCAACGCTCCCGATAAAGAGGTCATGGAGATCGTGAATGTGGGTAATACGTACATAATAAAGTAAAACAAAACCGAATTGGCTACAGATACATTACGTGTTACACACATACCTGTAGCCAGTTTCACAACAGCATACGCTCGCATCAAACTTTGGAGTCCAATGCATTCTCTTGGACGTAGGGTTCTCTACGCAGATACAGATAGTGTGATATTCACAGAAAGGGAAGGTGAATACATGCCACCTGTTGGGGAATTCCTCAGAGAGTTGACTAATGAGATCAAGAATGAGTATGGAGATAACGCCTACGCTGATTCTTTTGTCTCAACAGGCCCAAAACGTACGGGGTACGGGTGAGGGTGTGGAGGAAATGAGATATATCGTGAAGGAGAAAGACATCCCGCTTAACCAGGCGAACCGGCGGATCGTCAACTTTGATTTCGTTGAAGGAGCTAGTGAGCTTGGAAGATGAGGGCGACCAACCACCCCAGCTGACTGTAGGGACTCACATTTTAAGGGCACAGATGCTGGGGGGCGTGAAGGAACTTAGGGGGACGGAAGTGTGTCGTAACACATACGAAACGCTACCAGGTGCCTGGCACCTACGATACTGTTCCCTTTGGATACTGCGAGGCGTGAATATTGCTGTCATGTTACCATATATTTACTTGTTGACGAAATTTTAGTTTATTTATTTTTCTATTTATTACATGTATTTGGATGAATATTTGCATGAATATTTGTTATTTATATATATATCGTGAATTAGAGACTATTTACTTGTGGACGATATTTTACATTTTATTTGTTTTTCTATTTAAAATAAATCACGTTTCAGTTAGCTTTTCATTTTCACCTTTTTTTTTGGTGTGTGTGTGTGTGTGTGTACATGAAAAGCTCTAAGCACCACCCACTGCATGTTGCTGCTCAATAAAGTGAGTCACGTGACTCATGCTGCTAATCGGGACATATCTCTTTCCTGCGTACTCAGTTGACCTTCGCATGCACTGGTTCTCAGACGTCTTTTTAACTGTTAAAGATTTCTCGCGTAGAAGAAAGAAAAACGATGGCTTCCAACGATGTTGCATGCTCTACATTCCTGAAGTGATACTCACTAAAGTCTACAGATGTGGTAAACACCCAAATAATTTTTAGTCATCCCTCCTTCGATTCCTTTAAGACCACATTAAATTGTGCAAAGCATGAGGAGCATGACGTTCAAATACTCTATGGTTATTCCGGCGAGAGCCCTGCTAGGTTTCGCTGTACAAACGATGTAGTGGATTATGCTGCAGGATTAAACTGCACTAGAGTGTTCATATATCGTGAAGTGAAAGAAGCCACGCTTGCAGAAGAGAAGCAAAGGATCTGGGTTGTGAACCTTGTTGATGATTGGTATGACAGGAGATATTACGCCATGCTACATCACACCGAGCACGCGTACACTGGGGCTGTGAATGCAAATCTTGTGATTATGGACAATCTGAAATACTTCTACCACTACATCCATGTATATTATGACGAGATATGCAGTGAAGTTGTAGCTAAAGGCTTGTGCGAGTTTTTAGTAGAATTTAGGGATGAGTATAATTTCTCCAGCAAAAAGGACAAGTACGGACACATGTTTCTCTCAAATAGATCGCCGGAGCGTGAATAAAATGTGCATAGTTCGAGAAATTACAATGGTGAATACCCCTGAACGTAGATGTATGGTACGCATTCCGGGGAGTGGGTCTGATAAAACATTAAAACCGATATTACTTCATGTATCGCAGATGGAAAAATTCTCTAAACGCCTTCCTAGTATAATGGGTTGCAAATATTCGGCTGATTCGCGCAGTGAATCTTTAATGTTGGTTCTCGTACACGAATCACTAACACCTGGAATCGTCGCACCCCCGTGTGACTCACACAACGCGCCGGCTGTTCATAGTCGCCTCAGAGCTTGCCCCGTCTGGACGTTCTCACCTCAATTAGAAAACTATTAAAAGATGGAGCTTCCGTTGAGCAGCATCCTCAATGCAGTATACGACGTATCCGTGCAGAAGTTTGTGCGTGTATTCAGGCGTAATACCAGTGTTGTTAATTATGTACTTGAAATGTAGACATTCAAACTCCGGTAGACGCAATGTTATTTATTTAAGTGTTGAGGAGATGGATAGAATCTTCGTCTTGGTTGAGAAGTGGGGCGAGGACAGTTACAAAATACCTGCAGGCTCAAAAAGAGAGCAGATTAGCGATGCACACTCATAGGCAATTATTTGTACGCTATCCATAAATCGTGATACAAAACATCCATGCGTTGATATACGGTTGATGTGGAAGAATGCTGCTGCCAATAACACCCTTATCCCCACACGAAGCCGTTTCATTCTCGACAGACAGAATGTTTGAAGTCGTCGGGTTCCGTAAACTGAAACCTATATTAGACGTCCGTCCTGCTGATATGCGTTATTTTGACACGGTGCTTGAATACGCGTACACCATACTGCTCGATGATTTTACCAAGTGTAGGGACGAACAAGGCGAGAATGGTTTGGAACTGGCTGCGTATTTAGAAGGTGCAGACTCCTCAAAATATCATGAACTTTAGTACAAAGAGCTAGAACGGTACAGGGCTGAACTCACCTTCACTGTTCACCGTGAAGAATTATTTCTTTATGTAAGACACAGTTGTCGGCACGATTTAAACATACTTCAATTGCCGATATGAGTTGTGAAGAAGAATTTACAGTTCAAAAGGTCAGCGTATATATATATATATATATATATATATATATATATATATATATATATATATATATATATATATATAAAGGGTGATCCAGAGAAATGGGACCCAAAAGAAACCCCTGTAACTCTTAAAGTATAAGTCCTTTTATAAAATCATACGCATCATTCGAAAGAGGATAGTTACAAGTTTGTACAGGATTGTATAGGTTTTGACAATACAAGACAAGATAAGATACAAAACAAATAAAAGTGTTAGTTAAAACTAACCCTTCAAGATGACTGCATGGACTGTGGAACAGCTGTGTTTCATAACTGAGCAATATTATGAGCGTGGAAGAAGTGTAGTTTCAGCTCAAAGATCTTTCAAGACAAATTTTCAGATGTCAAAATCACCTTCTAAGAGCTGAAACTACACTTCTTCCATGCTCATAATATTGCTCAGTTATGAAACGCAGCTGTTCCACAGTCCATGCAGTCATCTTGAAGGGTTAGTTTTAACTAACACTTTTATTTTGTTTTGTATCTTATCTTGTCTTGTATTGTTAAAACCTATACAATCCTGTACAAACTTGTAACTATCCTCTTTCGAATGATGCGTATGATTTTATAAAAGGACTTATACTTTAAGAGTTACAGGGGTTTCTTTTGGGTCCCATTTCTCTGGATCACCCTTATATATTAAACGTGTGCTGCGTATTTTGTTGTATATAGAAATACAGTTTACAGTTAAATAACTGTTAAATAACATCATTTATTCCTGTTTTTATTGCAATTCCCCTATACTGCTGCCATATTTTTTATTTAAATATATATAATTCGTATTATCTCTGTTTTTGCACCTAATGTACATAAATATTTTGTATTTCAATATATATTGAATAGTCAGAACGCTGTAGCTGTGTTTTATTTACACCATTCAAACAAACATGAATGAAAATGAAGGTCATATATATATATATATATATATATATATATAAACGATACAGTGTGTGTGTGTGTGTGTGTGTGTAGTTTGTTGAGATTTACTTTAACTGAAAATATATATGATTTGTCGTACTTAGAAAATTCTAAAAAGCTTATTAAAGTAAAAATAACAATGATAATAATAATAATAGTAATAATAATAGCAATAATAATAATAATAATAATAATAATTCATGGAGAAGAATTTTGGCTTTG
The DNA here is from genome assembly GCA_023014485.1 of Bathynomus jamesi. Classification (NCBI taxonomy): domain Eukaryota; kingdom Metazoa; phylum Arthropoda; class Malacostraca; order Isopoda; family Cirolanidae; genus Bathynomus; species Bathynomus jamesi. The sequence goes on from JAJOZX010000336.1 coordinate 690,637, forward strand.
TTTTTCATAAGAAACGCGTCAGTGAAAGGATTTCTCTACTCCTTTTGTTGTTTAGGATATCCACGCACCTACATACGTATATATACTCTTGTGGGCCTGACCCACCTTAGGTTAGGTTACCTCTTGGGGTTCACATACACCTCATATATATAAAAGAAGCTTTTCTATACACACCCACATACATGTACATATGCCTCTAGGACAATATCCCCCGCGGACAATATTCCCCCGCGGACAATATCCCCCGAGGACAATATCCCACGAGGACAATTTAAAGTCAATTTTAAAGTCAATGTCACAGTGGGAAAGATAATTTTGACCATTTGTTAGATTAAAATGTAAAAACATTAAAAACTTAGGTTATATGCAATACCGCGCAAATAATCTAGAATCTCTCTATTTTCATACCATTGGATCACCGTCAAAAGCTTTGCTGCAGAGTCTTGATATTTTTTTCTTCTGGGTTGTGTAGCATGACCTGCTGCTCACTGAATAATATGAACTTGTTGCAGTGATTGTTCGCGTTGAATAAATGAAATAAACTTCCAAATGTTTGGGTGAGCACATGAAGCATTGGACGTAAAGCTCTTATGCCATCCTTCAAGAGAATTATTGGTATTTGGCAATCCCTCTTTTGCTCTATCATACATATTCCAGATATCTATATCAAACATTGGTTTTCGACGTCCTCGACGATGTGGTCTTCCATTGTATGTGTCTTCAAAATAATCAACTACTGAATGAGTGTCTGGAGTCAGGATTTCATATAATTCTTCAAATGCTGCAACAACATTGTCAGGTGGGACAAGGGACAAGGCTGTTATCATTCTTATATTGAGCGCAAACTCTTTATCTAACCTAACCTAACCTAACTTAAAGGTGTGTGTGTATATATAATATATATATATAGATATATATATATATATATATATAGTGGTATTATAAATATTAGGGAGATATTGTCCTCGGGTGATATTTTTGGTGGGGGATATTGTCCTCGGGGGGGATATTGTCCTCAGGGGATATTGTCCTTAGGGGGATATTATCCTGATACCTGTACACACACACACACACACATACAACCTTACAACCTTACAAAGGTTCCACGTGATGATTTCTCATTTCGCGAAGGTCAAGCGTGTCGCCCCTCCTCTCGAGTTGGCCTGGTGAAGTAGTGAGTTGGATTCTTGCGCTCTCCACCTCACATAGCCAGGTACGCCCGGCTCATCGGGGATTGTTCTGAGCCAGGCGTCAAGTCTTCTTTTGAAGATTTCCACTGCAACTCCCTTCGTGTTTCTTAGGTCTTTGGGCAGCTGATTAAATAGTTTTGGTCCTCTCACTACAAAACTATTTTCTTTCAGGGTTAAGGATGTTCCCTGTCTCGCCTTCAATTTGGGAATACGACACAGTCTACCGTTTCTACCTTCCACCGTTGTTTGGGGAGTTATGGGATTCAGAGTAAGATTAGGGACTAGTTTCTCCATTATTTTCCAAGTGTAAATAATGGTGTATCTCTCTCTTCTCCTTTCCAGTGAATATAGGTTTCGTTCTCGTAACCTTTCCCAGTAATTTAGTTCTTTGCACCCATTGATCTTGGCTGTGAAACTTCTTTGAATCCCCTCCAGCTGTCTAATGTCTTCTTTTTTATATGGGGATGTTAGGACCGAGCAGTATTCCAGTTTGGGTATTATCAGGGTTTTCAGTAGGGGGATCATTACATTCCTATCCCTTCGTTTAAAAGTTCTCAATATCAGACCCGTTATTCTCTTTGCTCTGTTTACTGCTATCTTATTTTGTGTTTCAAATTTCGCATCATCTGTCATTACAACCCCTAAATCTTTTGCTCGGGAATTTCTCTGGACTTCCTGTCCATTTGGGGTATAATATTCCATGGACTTTAGGTCTTCTCTTTTTCCGTACCGTAATAGCTGAAATTTCTCGGTGTTAAACTTCATATTGTTGTCTTCCGTCCACTTGTAAATTTTGTTTATGTCGGTTTGTAGAGATCCTATGTCTTCTGGTTTTCGTATTTTTCTACTGATCTTTGTGTCATCTGCAAAGGATGTTACTGTGCTGTCTCTGGTAACGTCCTCATCTATGTCAGTTAGCATGATTATGAAGAGTAGTGGAGCTAATACCGTTCCTTGTGGTACTGAGCTGAGGACCTCTGATTCTGATGAAGATACTCCTTGTACTGTAACGACTTGCCTCCGCTCACTAAGGAAATTATATATCCATTTCCCTACTTTTCCTGTTATTCCCATATATTTCAGTTTATGTATTATGATTCCATGGTCACACTTGTCGAACGCTTTAGCAAAGTCTGTGTATAGTACATCATAGTTTTCATTACTTTCAAGTGAATCAATAATGTTGTTGTAGTGTTCCATTAGTTGTGACAGGCATGATCTGCCTGACCGAAACCCGTGTTGGTTATCATTGAATTTTTTCTGAGTTTCCAAAAAGTCATAGATTTTCTGTCTAACTATTCTTTCAAATATTTTGGTGAGATGAGATGTAAGCGACACTGGCCTATAGTTTTTGGCCTCGGATCGATCTCCTCCTTTATATATTGGGACTATGTTCGCGCTCTTCAGGATGCCCGGTATTTCTCCCGTGTTTAATGATCGTCTCCATATTATAATATATATATATATATATATATATATATATATATATATATATATATATATATATTTTAGGACTGAGCAGCTAGGTTAAGTTACCCCTTGGAGTTCACATACATATATATGAAAGATGTTTTTCTATACACACCCACATACATGCATATATACATATATAAAAAAATTGTGGGCTGAAGGGCCTGAAGGGGGTGGAGGGGTTCAAAACACTCTCATCGTGTTGCATGCAATGTTGCAGTGGTGTATGCAGTGCTGCAAACCGCAATGTTGCGTACTCTCCCATTTTGCGACGATACTACTTGCCTACACCAGATTCTTGTTCTAGATTCTCTGAACTGGCTATAGAATTTTTTGTTAATGAATTGAAATGATTAATATCAGCACATATATTACGAAATTCTTTATCGATGAAAGCCATTTTAACAGTAGTTCTCAAACAATTTCACTAAATACAGAATACAGGAATAAGGAGTGACAGCCTAGTTGAGCTGAGAATGGGAAAGTCGACTGAGGAGATTGTGTGCGGAGTTATTTATTCTCAGGCCTCCTGTGTGGCGGCTTTCGGCTGGTTTTTCCGTAATTCTCATAGCTTCGAGTGTTTTTTCACTAACAAGGTGAACTACTTTGACCGAAGTATTCCGCGTTGGAGGAGTCTCTCTTCCTTTAATAATTAACTTCGCTCCAAGGAAGTAGGCAACTTTCCCGAGTCTTCTCGCTTCTATGAGTTTAGAGAGTTTTTCTTTACGAATTTTACGAGTTTCTTCATATACGTCGTCATTGACGAAGACTTTTTTTCCTTTCAGCTTTCTTTTGTTTTTGAGTATTAAATCTCTGTGAGTTTCATCCTCGCATATTAATTTTATAGCTGCTGTAGACACACTGCGTTTCAAAGATTGGAGGTCATAGACAGGAGAAAAGATGGATTGAGGAAGATTGTTCCAGAGTTGACCGGCTGAACTGATGAAAGAGTGAAAATACCAATTAACCCTCGCATTAGAGAGTTGCAGGAAAACTCTTCATATTATGAATATTTGATCATTACTCCCCTTATCTCTTCTAAATTTATAGTTTTCATACAGTTTTTAGTAATACTCATTTCTAGAATCAGGAAATGCAATGGAGGGCCAGGACCCTGGGCCCCCCCCTTATGTACGCTAGTGAGCGTACTAATGCATTTAGGGCTTAAATGCTGCGTTATTCGTTTGTTTGTTGCGTTTACTTTTACTTGTCAAATTGTTGTATTTACTATTAACTCTAAATACTGAAGGTTTCCTAACTATTCCCTTCGCTAACATTTAGTGTATAAGGGGTTCCAAAAAACCTTAGCCCCCCCCCCATTTGCAGCTTACATGTTTACTTATATCGAAATAGTTTTTAGTGATTATAAAAATATGTAAAATTCTTTATTTATTGCAGTTATTAAAATTACTCTAGCTGATAAAGTAATAATATAATGGCTTCTCAATTAATTGGTGATTCGGAGAGGCAACGTGTGATAGATCGTATACGAGCAATAACATTTCGGGAAGCTCGTGATGCTGGAGCCACCTTTATAACACGTTCATGGGTTGCCAAAAAGTTGCGAAGAAGTGAGGACTTCGTCAAAAGAAATTGGAATAAAACTTTGGATGAATGTGAAATGGATACAACCAAATCTGGGCGCCCAAACTTGCCACTCTCTCAGGAAACAAAGGACATCATTGAAAGCGGTACGCGTAAGCGGAAAAACAGCTGTGCTAAACTTTCTAGAGAGATCGAAGTGTTGACAGGAAAGATCGTTAGTGGTGAGATCATTCGACTGTACCGTCATAGGCAAGGTTTAAAGCCTTGGCATGAACTTCCAAAGCCAAGAAAAACTCAACTTAACATCGATGACAGAATGTGGTTTGCCCATTATCTTGAAGATTGGGATGTGGATGATTTCATGCATTTAGCTGTCTCCGATGAATTTTTTGTTTACGTAACACGTCGGCCTAACTACCAAAATGATCGAGTGTCGGCCACAACCAGATGAAATCGATGACAATGAACATTATCGCGAATTATTAAAAAGTCCAGACTGTGTTGGTGTGTTTGTTTTGTTCACTGCAAAGAACCTCATGTGGGTGCTGAAGCCAAATGGTCAGAGTTGGGATGGACAGTATTTTCGTGATATTATTCTATCCCAGCATGTCATTCCTTTTCTAAGAAACCCAAACAATGTTATGGATGTCGATCAGGTCACACTTCCGCACGATAAGGCTCCCTGCTTTAAGGCATTAGCCACTCAACAGTTGTTGCGGAACCATGAGATCGATTTCTTTGGAAATGAAGAATGGCCAGGAAATTCTCCTGACCTGAACGTCTGTGAACACATTGGATCAGTTATAAAGGACAAGGTTGAATGTCTCTTGTTTCAAGAACCTGCAGCAAATCGATTTTCGAAGGATACAATGACGCAACACATTGAAACTGTTTTAGCAAATTTTCGTAACGATCAAGATCTATTCACGTCACTTTTGGCAAGCTACCCAAAGCGAATTCAGGCTGTCTTGGAAGCCAATGGCGGGAACACCAAGTTTTAATTGTTCCTCATTAAATGCAGGATTAAATTCTCTTTTGTAAGGTATGTTTAGTTTTACTGTACCTCTAATGGTTTAGGCCACGGGCGGGGTGGGCTAAGGTTTATTGGAGCCCCGTACTACTATCACAATTTATTTCTCATGTCAACTACAAACAAGTTCGTCTGCATATCCTAGAAAAAATTACCCTATACACTCATCATAATCATAATTAATCATATTTAGGATCACGCTCCTCCTGCTGTTACCACCACCCAGAGACCGAGCGTCCCACCCCCACCCCCATCACCAGTTGAACGGGATATTGGGGCCTTAAGACGCGCTTCACATCTGGGCGGCAGAGCCCAGCTGGCGATAGAGGTGAAAAAAGTAGTTCGCTTCATAAGGTTTTCAACCATACTTCTAGTGTCGTAAGGTCATTATAACCCAAACCACGCGATAGAGGAAGGGTGAAAATAGTGATATCCATCAAAAACACGTTTTCGCCTGCGGTGGCGCTTAGGTACCTTAAGACGCGCGACCCCTCAATGTACTGCCAAATTGTAACTACCTATATATAAGATGCTTTTATCTTGTTATTAATAATCTGAGAGCCCAGTAAAACCTAAAGTTTAAAGGCCGTACTACTCGGAAACAAATAAATATATTTTGTAAAAAATTATTCTAACTTTGTCAGTTGTTGTATTATAATATTTATTTTTACCAATGAAGGTTTATTATTATTATTATTATTATTATTATTATTATTATTATTATTATTAATTTGACATTTGTTATTTTATCTTATAATTATTGTGAGAGCCCAGTAAAACCAAAAGAGTAAGGGTCAAATTAAACAGGAAAAGTAAATATCACTAATTCAATTAGCAGTACCTTCAAATTATTCTAATATTGTAATACCTTTAATATTGTAAGGGTAATTTTCCGTTATATCCCGCAATTTTTTCTTTCCCGGTTAGGTCGTACGTCCTTGACACTTGGTTAGGTTAAGTCGTGATATTTTCGTTAAAACTGACGAATATTTTAACGAAAATATCACTACTTAGCCTAATCAATTGTCAAGGGCGTACAGTTGACCTAACCGGGAAAGAAGAAATTGCAAGATATAACGGAACAGTACCATTGTAATAATTGTAATATATACTTATTTTACAAATAAAGTGTAATGATATATATATATATATATTATATATATATATATATATATATATATATATATATAGAGAGAGAGAGAGAGAGAGAGAGAGAGAGAGAGAGAGATATCGCACGTATATACTACATACATTTGGTATTTTCCACTTGCTTTTTTAACCACTTTGTTAGCATTTAAGACCGTTTGAAGGTTAAAAATAAATCCATTAATATCTCAACTTAAATGTATCTCAAAATTTAGTTTTTAAATTTTTTAAAATTTTAATGGCTTCGCGCTTTATGCCAATACGAGCGTTGATGTTCATCAGGTACATTTAAATCAGTGCGAGTGATTTGCGTAAATAGCGCGTTGTGTTACTACTATGTTTATCGTGGCATTCATGAACATATTTGCCGCTATCGTCGTCGGCATCGTCGTCATCTTCGTCGTCGCTGTTGATGTATCGTTGCTCTCGTTCTCCTTCTGTTTGCGCAATTGATGACGGGTCGTTCCGAATCGGAGTTCCTTTTGTGGCACGGCAACATCTTTGCCCAACGATAAGACGGTCATTATGTTCGGTTTCAAATAGTTATCCCGCTGTTCAACTACATTTTGGTTGGACGTGTGTCTCAATTAATTTTCATCTGAGCATTACTCTGTTCGCGGCTCTTTATTTATTATAATAAGAACCACTTTAGTATGTGTATATATATATATATATATATATATATATATATATATATATATATATATATATATATATATATATAATAAATGAGGATCACAAAGTTTTTGGTGTTCCCATGGCGTCTTCTTTGATCTCATAAAGCGATTGGAGGCCATTTCTTGAATGGTTTAAGCCCTTAAAGGAATTACTGAGTGTGGCATCATTAATGAATCCTATTCCAAGGTTTACTTGGTGGGGAGGAAACGCCAATTGGTTTCAAACAAATACGACCCCATTTTCTCCTTGGAGGTCCATCTCGCATTTTATTGAACCGCTTCTGTGTGTGTATATATATATATATATATATATATATACACATACATTTTAACTGCAAACACGCAGTATAATTAACGTAAAGAACGACGCTTGTATAGGAGAATATTTCGCGCAAGATGAGGAGAGAGAACGAAACAAATGAAAAAATGAGGTAACCACCCGGGAATCGAACCCGGGATCTTCCGATTGCCGGTCAGATATGATAACCATTACACCATAGGCCTCACTCGATCAAATGCCGTAATTCTCCTACATACGCGCTAGGGTGTACCATTTTAACAAGCATTTTCTAATCCAACAAATTTTGAATCCCCCCCACCCCCCTTGAAATTTTGCCCATCCCCTTTTCCTAAAAAACCCATATATCTAAAAAACTATCAACTTTATCGAAAAATGTTATAGAATAAAAATGATTTAGAATCAAACGTTCTATTAGAAAAGTTCATTAAGATAGAAATGTACGTAATTTTGAAAATTTTCATTTTCTTTTGTCCAAGAGCACCTTATTGTATTAATATAAAATAAGGTGCTTAAGTTACATTATTTATGAGTATATTGTGAGTATAATCCAAATTTAAAAATCCTTTTTTACATTGAATTTTAATAAACAAGCATTGTTTTTACTCTTATTGTTTCTTTTCAGACTGCTTTATTTGAAAAATAAATAAAAAATGAGTCAAACAGCTACAAAACAGCATGACTTTATTCTTGGTCGCTTGCAGGCTGATATTATGAGTTCATCTAAAATTGTTTTACCATCCAATAAAGATGTTCTAAGCCATTTTATTTATTTACGGAGAATGCAGTATAAGGGTTAGGGTGTGACAGTTGCCTCAACTTTGTCCTACAATACTGTTCAAAGTTTTGTTGTTGCATATTGACATAAAAAATACCCACGTGCAATTTTTTGAAGATTCATGCATATTCGAGTGAGCACCAGCAATTTGAAAAATAGCGATTTTGCTTATACGGCATACGCGCCTATATATGAGATTACACAACCATCATAAGGGATATTAACACAAATCATTTGCCTGTCTTAATTAAAAGCTGTTATCACTAACACAAAAAAGTTAATCCTTCTTATTCTCTCATGGTACATTAAGGGGTTTTATCATATATTCACAAGGTATTATTTCTCTAGAGCAAGAAACCATGATTTCTGTTCGGAAACAGATGATCATTTGCACTGATTAGGAACGCGGAGTCTGTCATTTTCAACTACTTGAAGGACTTCTTGAAAGCGCTCCTCATCCCTGGCAACATTAAGAAAGTCATGGCAAAGTTTTACACCATGCTCTGCAGCCTCATTGACGACCTGAAGCTTGTCCACAACCTGTTTCATGTTCAGGTAGTCGTCATGATCCGCCCATTCACTGGCTGGACTGTGGAGAAACTGATAGGGCATGCCTAAAATGGTGAAGAACCGGCTTGAGTCAGGCCCAATTAGGTCCACCAGGGCAGTGCCACTTTCTGGGACAGGGGCAAGATATGGCTTTCCATAGCCCCCATGATTGAGCCCCACTCTCTTAATAACTTCAGTGCCTTCATGGCAAAGAAGGGCCTTCCTCATCTCCTCTTTTGTCCTTTCTTGTACTTGGGACGAGAACAAAGCCAGTGGGGCCAACTCCTCAGTTAGGTACCAAGTGTGTCTACCGAGTGCCACACGTGCTTTGTCAACTATTGTGGCGTCATATGGGGCAAATTCAGCCAAGGTTTCGACCAAATTCAAGTCATTCAGTGGCGCACTTGCTGGAACGGGGCAAACAATCCACCATGGGACATAAACAGCGACTGTGAACACAGCAAACCGTTCTAACTTGCTGATTTGACTTTTAGTCACAACCTCGGCTTTGGGAAACTGCTCTTTGATCTGGCCTGACGAAAGAACAATCTTGAGGGTATAGAGCAGTTTAGCCATCCACCTTGCTTTGTGAAGTGCGCCGGGGTAGACCATTGTGAAGTTCACTGGCTCGGATCCTTTAGTTACAAGCAGCAGACAAAGCTCTACCAGCTCCTTGTAGTCGCCACGTGTAAATGGTTGGGCTAGAGATTCACGGAAGAAGTCAGCCATCTCCTGCTGGCACTCCTCAAACACTCCAGGCATTGCGGGGTAGTAGTATTTCTTTTTTTCATTGTACGCCAGTTGAGAGAAATGGTTCTTGAACCTAGAAATGCAATTATTGGGATTATTGTATTTCGTACTAATCTATAATATTGTTTTAGGGGTATTAAGATTGATATGATCGATCATTTGCTTGGTGTTAGTATATTTTATAAGTCTAATAAAAGAAATTCCACTAAATTTGTTCATTAGATAATAATATTCCTTGTTATTTTGTAAAGCTTATGACTCACCTCTGGAAAACCATTATGTTTGGACTTGAAGAGCCCTCCACTTTCAAGCAATCCCAGCAAACACCTAGGATGACTTCGCCCACATGCCTGCGACAGGCGCACCAGAATACGGCACGCTCTAATTCCTTTTGGAGGGAGACGCAAGCAGCTGTTTTTTGTCTTGAAAAAAAAATGTAATTGTAGTTTAAGGCCACCATTTCAGGCACGTGCTTTTTGCAGATTTCTGTTAAATCATTCACTGTATTTTGGTATTAATGTCGTGATAAATTCACGCTGATGTTTGAAATAGGTTTACCTGTATTGGATGAAGTTGTGTCGAAAACCATACCAACGACATTCTGTTCACACTCCCAATCGACCAGAAGTTGTTTGGTTGCCGTTGATATCAAGTCTCCTTGAACCAGGCCAGCTTTTTGAGTCAAATGCGGAAGAGGTGGGACTCCAAGAAGCTTTGTGCCATTGACGCCAGACACAAGAATGGGCAGGCGGTCATCAGTGCCTTTGGAATCCAGCGTGTCCATAAGTTTACCATCCCAGTGCACCAGTACTTTGTCTGATGGTTGCCATCCATGATTCTTAAACTTATTTCTGACACGATGGAAGCTTGGTATCGGTGGGCCGTCCTTGCATTTAGACTCAGCTTTGATGTATCTCCACCACATGCAGATACAAGGGAGTACACAATTGCACTCAGCTGGGTCGGCGAGATGTTGTTTCGAACACTGCATGAAACAAGTTCTGCCGACTTCAGAATATCATGGGGCACAAAAATTGAAACCCCCTCTTTCACTCTTCTCCGATGTTTTCTCTCTGGTTCAGCAGTTCTGGCCTCATCAATGTCATCGTCCTCATCAGAGCTAATAGGTGAATCAATATCAGCCTGTACATTCTCAGCATGATCACATTGCTCTCTCTCTTGTCGCTTCTCTTCTCGCATCTGCCTTTTCTGTCGCTTCTGAACCTTTTCTGTGAGTACTTTGTTTACCCCAGAGTAGGTAGCTACTCTGTCACTTAGCATGCTTTTCATAAAGAGTATGTCAGTATCGATGGCATCTTGTTCGGCATGAGTTTTCCCCTTTTTCGCAGCCGCCATGTCTTTCAACACTGTGTTCTTATAAAATTTCATCGTCAGGCTCAATTCCGATTTAAACTTCATAATTCCAGGATCATCAGCCCGTCTTCTATCCTCATTCTTTTTCATAAGCATCATGTAGTCTTTGTCATAGTAAGTTTTAATCACTCGGCCAATATTGTTCCTGCCTGTAATGGTCGGGACATTCGCCTTCTGGTAATGCAAAAGCACATTGTCAATGGTGGCAGATAAAGCCTGGTCCCAATGCATATCCCGAAGGTTTGCTAACAGACATAGTAAGACCTGCCTATTAGTTGGCAGTTTGCAGCCCTTTATTTCCTTTTCTTCTTCTCGGGGTACGGTGCCCAATAACATGCTGACATACTTATCATCTTGCCGTGTATCCATGATTAAATTCTCTATTCACAACATCAAATCACTGTCAAGGGAAAAGAAAAGAGCATCATTAAAATTAAATGCAATAAAATAATACGTGGAAAATTTGTGGGTCAGCGTTCCAGACCCGGAAATGAAAATCTGATAAAATGTGCTATTTTCACACTTAATTATGAAGTTCATAAGCTGAAATAGCAATACTTGCTGGTACGACGGTGCTAGCTTAAACATGCACCGATCTCCAAGAAAATTTACAGGGGTGTTTCCTAGATAAATACACAACACTAAAACTTTGAGCAGCATTGTAGGACCATTTTTTGATTTTTGGAGGGCAACGGTCACACCCTAATAAGGGTCCAAAAGTTACAAAAGATTCTACTGTTAATGAAGTTCTAAAGAAGCTACTAATAATATGGCAAAAAGCATGCATTCCTACTATAGATATTAGTAAAAACCCTAAAGGCAGGAAGATGCTGTTAAATCTAGAAGAAATGCATAATAATTTAATCAAGCACAAAAAAAGAGCAAGCTTTGAAAATGAACTCTCTAATTTCATGAAAATTATGGATTCCCTTTTTGACATCTCTTCTCAAAATGCCGTTGAATTAATCCAAAAAGACCGCATGAGAACTGAGCCTCAGAAAGCATATGATATTTCATTCTTAGAAGATCAAAGAACAAAACGAGAAACATGTTTAGGTTTGCTAGATGCAGATTATGCATCAAAAGTACAGCGCAAGTACATTAGATTAGAGAAAGAGAAGAAACGCAAAGAGAAACATAAATCAGTGAAGCAAGCGAGTGCTACAGCCAGAACATCAGAGACCCTTCTTTCTAGCACGACCAGTTCTGAGACAGACAGCTATGAAGAGTTTCCGACAGAACCTACAGCAGGACCTTCAAATGCTTCCAGCCCCAAAAATATTCTTGCCTCGCCATTGGTTTCCTCCACTGCAGACAGACTTAATCTCTCTATTGGACAACGGACTGTTTTTGCTGCTGCAGTAGCCATTAGGTGTGGCAAGGATATTGAAAAACTGTCTCTCTCCAGGACCACATCTGCAAGAGCCGCTCGAAAGACAAGAAAACGAAAATATGAAACTTGCATCAAGGATTTTACTCCTCCTGATCACTGCCTAGTACATTGGGATAGCAAGCTGCTTACTAAATCATGTTCAGAACAAGAAGACCGCCTTGCAATACTTGTTACTGGATACCCAAATGTAGAAAAACTTTTATCAGTTTCTATAATAGATGATTCCACAAGCCACTTCTGTATTTCAAAGTATTGAAAAATGGAACTTGAAGCAAAATGTCTTTGGAGTATCATTTGATACCACTGCATCCAATTCAGGATGGATGAAAGGTTCCTGTAAGTTACTTGAAGAACTTTTGCAAAAGAAATTGATTTGGTTAGCATGCCGCCATCATGTGGCTGAAAGAGTTTTGTGTGCTGTGTATGAAACCATTTTTGGCCCAAGTAAATCTCCTGAGTTTGAGTTATTCAAAGAATTTCGCGAGTCTAAATGGAAGAAAATTAATACGAAATCTACATACAATGTTCTTGATGTTAAATCAAGGTATCAAAGAGGCCTAAAGGAAGAATGTGTAGAATTTATGACCCAATGTTTAAGAAAATCTGACTGCTTTCCACGTGATGACTATAAGGAAGTTGCTGAAACAACTTTAATGCTTTTAGGAGAGGTTTCCAGAGAAAACAGTCATTGGCGGAAACCTGGTGCAATGCACCGTGCCAGGTGGATGGCAATGATTTTGTATACAAATAAAATGTATGCTTTTGCCCACCAAGCATCATATGATGAATCATTGATTAAGAAATTAAAGAGAATGTGTCTATTTAATGCATTAATTTATGGAAAATACTGGCTTTTATGTTCTAATTCACTAGATAGTCCAGCTAATGATCTGAAGTTTTATCATGATTTGGTGAATTACAAGAAGGAAGATAGGGAAGTTGCAAATGCTGCTTTGAAATCTTTTGCCAATCATTACTGGTATTTGACGGAGGAAGTGGTCCCTTTGAGTTTCTTTGGATCGCTAAGTAATGATGAAAAAGATAAGATCGCAAAATCCTTAAACAAATATCCAGTTCCAGAAAATTATGTATGTGGGCAACCTGTTTTCCCCATTTTAAAGGAAGACACAAAGCTTCATCAGCTAGTAGGTCCAATTTCATGGCATTTATTTCAATGCTGTGGGTCAAAACCAGACTCATGGATAAAGAAACCAGCATCAACATGGGAAGAGGTCGATGACTACAACAAACTAAAAAACATTCTTTCATCTATTAGAGTAGTCAATGATACCGCTGAAAGAGGAATCAAGCTGGTTCAAGACTTTCATGACAAATGTCAAAATGAAGAAGAATTTCAAGGTCTTTTGCAAATTGTGGAAGAGAATAGAAGACTAATTCCTGATCCTAGTAAAGAGACTCTTAAAAGAATGAAACTCAGTAAAGAATAGTTCATTAACAGATAGATTAGGTATTTTTATTTGCAGAGATTGTTTTAATTTAGAAGAGGCTGATTTTTTTTTGTTATTAAATATACCATAAATTGTCTTTTCTTATTTTTATGTTTAAAAAGCTCTTATATCAATGATTTCTAATTAGGAAACTTGTTTCTTTTTATTTTTTTGAGGAAAGTGTTGAATAAAGGAGAAAAAAAACGATGGGACCTCACAACTATAAAGTGTTAATTTTTAGCTTTATTTTATATATATATAGTTTTGAGGTTGTCCTCACTTTGTATAGGCTAGTTATAATAAAAACTAATTATGATTTGCATTATAACTAGCAAATACAAAGCCCATCGCCGCGAAGCTGCATTGGGGTGATGCTTCAAAGGTGGCGGTAACACCTTATTTAAGAAGGCACTGCAAGCAAAAAAAATTGTAATTTAAATTTTTAAAAAATAAATGAAAATTTTCAAAATTAAGTAAATTTCTATTTTGATGAACTTTTCTAATAGAACTTTTGATTCTAAATCATTTTTATTCTATAACAGTTTTCGATAAAGTTGATAGTGTTTGAGATATATGGGGTTTTTAGGAAAAGGGGATGCGCAAAATTTCAAGGGGGGGTGGGGGGGATTCAAAATTTGTCGGATTAGAAAATGCCTGTAAAATTCGTGTTTAGGACATCATTTGGCACAACATTAGACTCCTGGACCTTGACTTTT
>JAJOZX010000336.1:710000-750000 GCA_023014485.1 Bathynomus jamesi
AGACTTTGATATCAATCCAAACTTCACCCGAATCTCTGTTGGCCCTCCACTGATCAAGCTTCCTGACAAGGTCATTCAAGATCTCTCAACTGATCAATACTATGGCTATAAAATTGTCTGTGCAGTCAGGGATGGAGTACTTCCTGCAGGGCTGGCTCTGTTAGAGATAGGACCAGTAAACCACAGCCGCTGGCTCACCACAGCGAACAGACTTCTCAGGCTCTGGGTGTCAAAGCACGGACTTAAAGGAAAGAACCTGAAGATTCTGCAATTCATTGTGGAATTCATCACTGGAGTGTATTACCCATGTTGGTTCAACGTGAAGGTCAAGCACTCCTGGATCGAAGGGCCTAGGCACATCCTCTTTCAGCTGGACTGCCTCAAGTCCCAGAGAAAGGAGGTGCTGGATATTATGATGCCAACTGTGAGAAGATCTGCTTGGTATGCCCACAGTGAAGTCATCCTCCAAACACTACTCTGCTCTGAGGATCAGAAGGAGAGGATTGAAGGGGTGGAGAGAATCCTGGCCATCAGGGGAGAGGGGGACCCGGACACTCAGCTGGGGGACTCCTCTGTTAGGAGCAGAAGGACACCTGACATCAATTGTGATGCTTCCAGCATCGGTGACGTGATCAGCTGGTCAGAAGGTGTGTCAGAGCCACCTCTCACCTGCTCTCTAAGCACCTCAGAGGTGAAAAACTGGCCTTGCCACACACAAAGCATTGAGAGGGTTGTTAAAATGGTGACTGAGGCTTCTGCTAAGTACTTCTCACAGGAAAAGAGGGATGGAGGGATCAGGGCTCAGGAGACCAGCAGGAAGCTGATGTCCAAGTCTGAGTCAAAGCAGGATTTGTGCAACCTGGCAAAGTTCAAGATGTCAGGAGAATGATCTTTGTAATTATATCCAGTGATATACATGCAGTTCACCTATTAATAAATATATGTAAAGTTGATTTGGCCTTGTCAATATAAATGATTTACCTTATATCTTTTAATATATTATAAAGGGGTTCAAAAGGGTAAAATTGGCAATTTAGAAATACAAAATGATGTAGGTTAGAGTTATCCTATCCAAAAAGTAAGCTCATATTTGAATTCCCCATGTAAAAACACATAATTTAGACACCCCTGATGGTAGGATTTCCTTCAGATTCATGTTGTCACCTGAGTACGACCCGCCCTACCTAGGTAGGCTGTTTGCTTTCGCCGGAAATCGAAACTGGGGTCGGTGGATTCGTAGTCAGCGATGCTAACTACTGCACGACCGAGGTGTATATATATATATATATATATATATATATATATATATATAAAAAACGGGAGAAATACCGTGCACCCTGAAGAGAGTGAATATAGTTCCAATATACTGTACAAAGGAGGAGATCGATCCGAGGCCAAAAACTATAAGCCAGTGTCACTTACATCTCATCTCACCAAAATATTTGAAAGAATAGTTAGAGAAAAAATGTATGACTTTTTGGAAACTCAAAAAAATTAAATGATAACCAACATGGATGCCGGTCAGACAGATCATGCCTATCACAACTAATGAAACACTATAACAACATTATTGATGCACTCGAAAACAATGAAAACCATGACTTTGCCAAGACGTTCGACAAGTGCAACCATGGAATCATAGCACATAAACTGAAATATATGGGAATAACAGAAAAAGTAATAAAATAGATCTATAATTTCCTTAGTGAGCCGCAGCAAGTCGTTACAGTTCAAGGAATATCTTCATCAGAATCAGAAGTTTTTAGCTCAGTACGTATTAGCTCCATTACTCTTCATAATCATGCTAACTGATAAGCTGAGGAAGTTGCCAGTGACAGCACAGTAACATCCTTTGCCGATGACACAAAATTTAGTTGAAAAATAAGAAACCCAGAGGATATAGGATCTCTACAAACAGACATGAACAGAATCTACAATTGGTCGGAAGGCAACAATATGAAATTTGACACTGAAAATTTTCAACTATTAAAGTACGGAAGAAGGGAGGCCCTAAAATATTATACCCCAAATGGAAAGGAAATTCAGAGAAACTTTGAAGGAAAAGATTTAGGTGTTGTAATGACTAATGACGTAAAATTTGAAACAAAATAAAATAGCAGTAAACAGAGCAAAAAGAATAACTGGACAGATACTGAGAACCTTTAAAATTTTAGAAGGGATAGAAATATAATGATTCCTCTATTGAAAGCACTGATCATACCCACGCTGAAATACTGCTCGGTCTTACTATCCCCATATAAAAAAGAAGACATTAGTCAACTAGAATGGATTCAAAGAAGCTTCACAGCCAAGATCAATGGATGCAAAGGACTAAATTACCTGGAAAGGTTACGTGAATTAAACTTATATTCACTGAAAAGAAAAAGAGAGAGGTACACCTTATTTACACTCGGAAAATAATGGAGGAACTAGCCCCTAATCTTACTTTGAACCCCATAACCACTCAAACAATAGTGGAAAGTAGAAAAGGAAGAATGTGTCGTATTCCCAAATTAAAGGCTAGACAAGGAACATCCTCAATCCCGAAGGAAAGTAGTTTTGTTGCGAGAGACCAAATGTGTTTAACCAGCTGCCCGAGGAACTAGGGGATACGAGTGGTGTCGCGGTAGATATCTTCAAAAGAAGATTAGACGCCTGGCTCAGAACAATTCCAGATGAGCCGGGGGTACCTGGCTCTGTGAGGTGGAGAGCACAAGAAACCAACTCTTTACTTCACCACGCCAACTCGAGAGGAGGGGCAACACCTTCGTGAAATGAGGAATTTTCGCACGGAACATTTGAAAGGTTGAAAGGTGTGTGTGTGTATGTATATATATATATATATATATATATATATATACACACACTAATTATCATATTGCTAAATCGTAGATGTTATATGTTTGTGTCTGTTTTATGTATTTTTGTAATCTCTTTTGTAATTTGTAATTTTGTAATTTGTAATCTCTTTTGTTTTCAATGGTTTGCTTTATTTTTTGTTACTGTTTTTCCGTGACTGACAGATTTATATGAAAAAAGTGATAGTTGTGGGTTCAGTTTTTAGTTTTTTAATTATGGTTCGGATACCTCGTGGTTACATCACCACACCGCTTCCCGTGAGATCAGCGACGTCGAGGGACGTTGAGTCTGTTCATCCGCATTCACGTGATGTATCGACCCAGGGTTCGGAACCTACGTAAAGCTTCAGGCCACGTGACCTTTGCCAAAGGGGTTAAAGAACCCCAAACATTACTAATTTGAACTTAGATTTCTATCTTTAGTTTACTTTCATCATTAAATCCTTAATTTCAAGTACTAAAATTAGATAAAACGTCTCGATAATTGGTTCGGTGACACTCGAAACGTCGACCTTTAAAATTCTGTTAATAAAGATACCGGTTCTTCTTCCATCCTGTTTGTCCTTACGATCCAGTTTCCTGGAAACGTCCCAGTTCCAGTATATATATATATATATATATATATATATAGAGAGAGAGAGAGAGAGAGAGAGAGAGAGAGAGTTGACCTTAGGCATGAATTTTTTATAAATATACAGATCTACGGATAGATGGATTATGAGGGCCACAATAAATCCGACAGACTGTATGCGTGGTATTGATTTTTGTGGTGAGTAAGAATCTTGAAGAGTGATTGAATTAAGGTCCCCTCGTTCAGTGGAGAATTGGGTTGGGGTATTATTCGCTAAAAGGGATTATTATGCTCTTTATATCAACAAAGAATATTTGATTCACTTTCACCATAACAAATTGGTTTGGTATAATGAAGAATTGCGTTCTTTTCGGGTATTTGGTTACAGTCTATTGTTTGCGAATGATTAACGACTACAAAGCCGACACAGAATAAAATGAGCACCTTTGAAACACACGGAATCACGCTATGGCGTATAGCATACGCTAAAAATGCACAACACAATAAAGAAAAACAATCATTTAACATCGAGTAGCTTTTCCATGGTTCTCATGAAGTGTCGGCACATTTCTGATAGTGTTTTTTGTGTCGCTGTTTCTGTCCAAGATTTCGCCGAAAATATGTCGAAGCTTTATTTAGGGGTATCATAGATGTGGGAGGAGGTTTTAGGTTCGTCGTTGACGATTAAAGTGCTCCCAAACGCGTTCACTAAAGTTTTTGTGACTGCTTCTAAACACTCAGGGGAGAACCTACACCCCTTTTTTCTTTCTCACTGAATGGTTAGAAGCGTGACGTGTGATACACTCTTTCTTGCCACATACGACCATTTTTAACCTCCCACTGAAACAATCGGAGGAAGTGTTCTATTGTATATTGACAAAGACCTCTACCGGAGAAGCCCAGAACTTTGCAGCATCTCAAAATGCTGCCATACAACCGCATTCAAATAGCCATGTTGACTGCGGAGTTCAAACAAAATTGTTAAAATGCTTTATCAGCTATTGTTCATACTCACATGAGATAATTAAACTAAAATTCAAAGTGTCAAGAGTCAGTGACTCATCTTGACTCACTTGAATCTTTACATTAGAGAATATAAACAGGGGTTTTTCACCAAGCCAGAATTCCACAGTAGCTCAGTTTGTGTATAAAACATTGAGCTGTTCATTTACACAAATTAACATTTGTTTGTGATGTCTGCAAGACTTCTATACGTCCATGGACTGGACCTGCCTAACGAAATTTTGTGCTAATATTTTAAACTTTTAAATTGCGTTTCAAGGACACACACACACACACACACACACACACACACACACATACATATATATATATATATATATATATATATAAACTTGACGAAGGTCAAGTGGTCAGAAATTACAAAGTCCTTGCCCGGACTCACGACCTCCCGATCAGCAGCCCAGCGTCTTAACCATTAGGCTACCCAGGGTACCCATTTATCTACCAACCAATTTTATTATATAGAAGGATGAACAACTGGGTTTGTTGCGCGCCGACTGCCGTCACCGGGTATCGAACCTGGGGCCGGTAGATTTGTAGTCAGCGATGCTAACCACACCACCACGTCACCGGGTATCGAACCTGGGGCCGGTAGATTTGTAGTCAGCGATGCTAACCACACCACCACCGAGGCGCATATATACAGTATATATAATACAACTCAGAATGGTCCCAAACATATATATATATATATATATATATATATATATATATATATATATGCGTTCAAGGATGGACTGACTTTTTATTTTCTACTAACTATTTCTATATGAAGTTATAATAACCACTTTTTATGCAAATAAAATACACAGTGTAGACATTTTTCCTCATGAAAAACAGAGCCTGTTTGCCGCGATATTATTTTAGTTCTTTATACAATGTTTATTGTGAGCATGGCCATGCGTAGTACTTAATTCTGACAGTTTAAAGAATGGCTTAATTCGCATAAGAACGGAACAGCGAGTTTTTATTGTGAAAAGTTTTTAGGAGTGTGAAAGAGTAATCTTATAAGTACAAAGAAGATATCAAAAGAAGCTTAGAATAGTGAAAGGTCCATCACGAAACTGTGTTGTGAGTCTCTTAGAAGAATTTGAACGAATGAATTTTAACCCTTTCGCTGCGTAATTCAGATATACTCGAATAAAACCGTTCTGAAGTATCCAAATGACGCAGCGAAAGGGGGGGTGAAATTAATGAGGGATCTAAACGATCGTCCAAAATACCCGAAACAATTAAGTATGTCATGAGTGCCATATGAGGAGTTCACGAAAATCAGTATGAGAACCGTGACAACATCTTAACACTAGTGCGGGATGAACTCATTACATTGAAAATTGTTAACTTGTTCCCCGAGTGATTCATGTGATGTAGAGATTGATTCGGAAAAAATCATTAAAAGTATGGGCATGTTAATAAAAAGAACATGCGCATATGAGGATCAGAAAATTACCAGCTAGAGGAGTTACTGGGCAGATTTTCATTAACAAAACTGTCATTTCAGAACGTTATTTACAGATTCTATCGGAAAATTTTATACCATTTCTTCAAGGAATCAACACTGACTTTGTGTCATTTTCTTCAAGCAGGATGGTGCTCGTCCACATACATCCAGTAATGTGCTGCACTTATTGACAAACGAGTATTTTGAAGATCGAGTAATTTTCTAACCATTACTCGGGAAGATTTGGTTACGGCTGACCTAACCTCCCCCCACCCGAGTACTCTCCCGACCTTAATCCTTGCAATTATTTTTTGTGGATTTGCTTAAGGGACAAAGTCTAAAGGAATAATCCAAGGCCAGTTGATCAGCTACAAAATGAATCACAGCTGTAACAAATGGAATTACGAAAGATATTTTAGCACGAGCTGTTCAACATTTCAGAGTAGATTTAAATAAAATTATTGAGGTCACTATTGGTCATAGTGAAAATGTTTTCATAAAATAATATATAAGGCATAAAAAATGGTTAATGTAACTCATACACAGAAATAGTTATTAAAAAAATTTAAAAAGTCAGCCCTTTCTTAGTTAATATTGAGCTAGGAGACTGTTAACTATATACAGAGTCCACTAAAAAAAAACATGCGTCCGTACTTTTCCTTCTAAACTCAATAATTTCTTTTAATTTTTGATAAAACTTTAACAAAATAATATAACGTTATCTGACAACATTTCTTTAAATTTTTAGCACAGTAGCTGAATAGACCTCATTTTAGCACATAAACAAAAATAGAATGTAAAGATACCGTAAATACTCAAAATTTCTTTATTATACAACCAAAAATTCCTTTCATATAAAAGTTTTATTAAAATGTCAAATTAAAAATACTGTTCAATATGTTTTCCTCCAATTTCTATTACTTTTCGAAGTCTTAGTTAGTCTAAATTGATCTTCTACTGAATCAATCTGGTCTTGTGGGAATTTGGCCCATTGTTCAATCAGAACATCTCTCAGGTGCTTAACTTTTCTGATTTTCTTACCGCGATAAACTCATTCTGACAAGTTTTCCCAGATCCCATGATCAACAGGATTCAAATCAGGACTGTTCGGAGGCCAATTCTCCGGTTCAATAAATTCGGGAACATGTTCATTTAAATAAGTGACAGTGTCTTTTGCCGTATGTGCCCTTGCTCCATCTTGTTGAGAAACAAAAAGACCTCCATTTGCCAGAGCACGCATCTCTGGAATCATGCTTGCTAAAAGAACATTTCGATAATATTCGCCATTAACTTTCACACCGGGCTCAACGAAATGAAGAGATGTTTTTCCCAGCTTGGAAACACCAACAGACACCATAATACTTTTGGAAAAGTGGCTCCTTGTTGCATACAGTCTTTCGGCTGTTGTTCTGAGAGTTCATTGGTGGTTCTACAGTGAATATTTTTTCATCAGTAAAAAATGTTTGACTTGCTTTCATAACTATGATGCGTCTTAGCAGTTTTTTGGCATTTATTACTCTTTTTTCCTTGGTCAGTGATGCTGATCTTCTGTCCACGTACATGTTTGTATGGGCTAAGTCAGAGGTCTTCTTTTACAATTCGCCTTACACTAGTTTCTGATATTCCAATCGACTTTGAAATCTGCGCTGGAGTCTCGTGAGTGCCTGGCTTATCTTCTTAGCTAAGAATTCGGGAAGAAACTTCCTCAATGTTTTCTTCCGTTCTAACATCCTCGACGACCACTACCTTTTTTTCTAACAGTACTGCCTGTAGCATCAATTTTTTTCAGCAACGTATCTAGTCTGCCCAGTGTCCATCCTTTATTGGGGAATCCCGCCAATATTTTGTGCCTTCCATATCCCCTATTAAGCCTATAATGCTTAATAATTATTTTATCTTCATCAGATAATGGCATTTGAGGGATATCTACAGTAGGCCGGGTCGTTTTCGCTTGAAAAAAAAATTTTGGGAAGTTTAATTTACCCTGTATTACGAAAGTTTGTGTACCTACATAGGAAGTATCATGACAAAGTTTCAAGCTTTTATATAAATATTTTGAGGTTCCACTTCCACAAGTCACTTAAAGTTTTGGTGATGTTTTCCGATACTCCGTATAGTAAACTACAGCTCTTTGCTGACTTGCCATGATAGTTTACAAGGCAAATCACCCAGAATTCACCACGAGGAGGTGGCTGAAGGTCGAATTCCACACCATGCCCAGCCCAACCTCCCTTCCATTAGTTTTTACATGTAGTTTATTGACATTTGTATTCGCATTTTGACTTAAATGTAGGCATGTTTGATCTTGAAGCAATTCTTGCCTTTATAAAACCATCTCTATTTTCTTGCCAAGAAATTAATTTTAGGCCGTTTAAATTCTCTAATGCCCGAGGACACACTTTCCCTGACTAAGAGAATGCGCCGGAAAGCTAACTCTCTCATCACTTGCCTTTCATCAAATAACATCGAGACCAATAAAGTTTCTGGGTGAGCAAAATATGCCCCTCTTTCAATAACAGGATCAATGACTGCCTTAAGCTCATCAGATAGGTATCTTGAACTAGATATCATAAACCAGAGGTGCCTTGGTCCCTGGTAATAGTAAGGATTTCGCTTTATATTAAACCACGTTGGGGCATAAATGCGAACAATGAATTCGGTCAGAGTTTTCAAGTTTTCTGACGGCTTTTTGGTCGCAACATAAAGTCTAACTATCTAACTATCCTGTTGGCTGTCGTAAGCCATCTGGCATGGTTCAAAGAACCTGGGTTGCGGTTTTCAAGGTTTTGGGAACATTGGCTTTATATGACTGCATTACAAATTTCCATGAGATACTGTTGAGCTTGGCTTAGATCGAGATCCCCCGGAATAGAAGGCATATTACTTGATCTGATTGCTTCAAACTTGACAACTGGCATCTTTTCGCACGCAGTAAGACTTTTGCCAACATTTCCAGCAAGGGCTTTTGGTCCTTTGGTTTTACCATCCAAATAATTAAACAAATGACGGAGAGGTAGCTCATTGGTATACAGCAAACACACGAACCAATGAAAAGGAGTATTGTAGTGTACCTCTAGTTGCCTGATAACTCCATTATGTATGCCAGTGTTTACATTGGTTCCATCACATCCAATGACCTTCAGATTGTCTACCTTAATATTGTTACTGTTAAGAAACTTTATCACTCCCTTAGAAATGTTAGTTGAATTTCCAGTCACAGGAGTGAAGTGCCCAAGATATTTTGATTCTGGTTCAGCTATAAGCGTGATGTGTTCCTCAGTAATTGTTGTACTGTAGTACCTCCCATCCTTACAGATATTTGCTTTAGTTAAGTCCTTTCTTCCATCAAAATACAATGTTTCTATACTTTCTTCACTTGATTTACTCAACTCTTCTCTGATCTTCTTTCTCTGCCGTCTCACCTTATTCTTATCCACAACACTGTGATAATCTTCACAGGTAATGAGACCAAAATCTTCCAGAACAGCAGAGGCAACGGCTGCATCAGCTCTGTCTGATATTCCGAATCGGTCGGTCACAAGTTTTTACTAATGAAGGCACTTTGCGAGTGAGCTTATGTGCTTCACCTGATTTCTTTATACCTTCCTCAATGTGATCATCATCATCACGCTCTCTATCTGTATCTGTTGATGTGTCAGAATCAGGAATTGTATGAAAGTTATCCCAGTCTATTGGCTCTTCCATGGAAGTGGATGGGTTATTGATATCTCCATCTTCAATGTTTTTAGAAAATCGTGCTCTTTCTTGTTCTTTACGCTCAGATCTTATTTTCAGTTTCTGCGTTGTCCATAAATCAATACTGCCTATTGCCATTTTTCGTGCACCTCTTTCGTTAATTAGGAAAGAACGTTTCATGGCAGGAACTTTTAGCTCTTTTTCACAAGTGCAAGAAAACAGATCATGGCATTTGCAGGCAGCAATATCAAAAAGCCTTTGATTTTTGGATTTGAACGCGGTCAGTTTAGATTCAAAATCTTTCCTTTTCTACCAGTCTTCATCATATTTTTAGATTTTTCATGACAATCCTTTACTCTGGCTAATATTTGCTGTTCTGATATTGTTGGAATTGATGCACTTTTCCAAATCTCTTTTACCTTTGATGCAATTATTCTTGCCACATCATTAGCATTTGGCTCTTTTTTCCCCTCACTAGCTATAAGTAAGATATCTTGTTTGTAAATATTCTTTTAAAACGTCTTCATATAGGGGAAGTGATTTCCACTGAGCTCAGCTTTCCCAAAAAGGGAAACAGTTGGACTCATGATTTTTTCAACAGTTGCTTTCAATTTTACGGCCTCAGCCATTTCGGATAATTTGGGAAAGTCACTCTGTTAGTGTAACAACGCATTTAACTATTCAAATAATCAATTCTGAAAAGAAAAATTTTGTACATAAATTATATATATTCTGGACGAAACACAGTCAAGAAAAACTTAATAGCAACAAGAATACTAAAAATACAAGAAAATCTTAATAAAAAATCATAATTGCCAAATAATTAATAAAGTTTACGTATTTAAATAAAGTTTTAAAAGTTTTAAAGTTTTTTGTAATGTTTTACGTTTTACTTGCAATCTTCAGAGGACTTGCGGAACATCTAAAACTTGATCAATTTAGTTTTTTAATCATTGTTGAGCATTTATAGTGCATCTAAAAATTTCTTGGACACAGGCATGTGGAAATTCACAAATTTAATTTTTCGACCCGGCCTAATCTACAGTAATTTTTTTTATTTGAAAAAAAAAGAGAAAAATTATTTTAATGTGCACATAGATTTATGGAACTCAAAAATCAAGTTAATATTAAACAACCAAATTTAATCATTCAATTATAAAAATTCGCTGGTTTATATAAAATTCAATGGTAATTATTGTCTGTAAATTTTGTACAAATCATCCAAACATATTTTGATTTATTAGGTTACAATCAAGCGCGTTTTTTTTTGGCGGATCCATCATGATTGAAGTGTAGGCTCAAAAATAAGGAGGAACACCGATACTTTACCATATAGGAGAGTCGAACTCAGGACCTCTCATAAGGCCCGAAAAAGAAAAAGAAAAGAAAACCGTCTCCTATCTTTTTTATTCTTCAGTGCCATGTTGATTGTTTGAAGCAAAAGTAAGGAAACTTTGCTTAAAAATAAAAAAAATTTTAAATGAATTAGTTTATGTGAAATTAACGAGTCGAGTTTCATTCTTATGCGGTAATAATATACTTAGTGGCCTCCATATTAGTTCTTACTCGTTTCTGTACACTTCCAAGGACATCTAATTGAAGGACCAACCAACTTCATATTCAAATTTTACTGTGTTTGATCGGTGTTTTCAAGTTTTGTCTTTACTTCATAAACTGTGAGGGTAATCCGACGATGCATTACATCGGGGGATGGATATTGATGAGAAGTTCCGGCGCCAGAAATTCAATTGAATGACGCCATAACCGTGTGACTCGTGAAATGAAACCAAAATTGCGTAAGAACTGAAAAATCAAATGTCAATAAATATAATTGTTATCCACTCCTAGTCTTACGCCTAATTTAATTTTACACTTTATTTGTTTACACGTCACAGAAAGGTAATCTAAAATATATATATATATATATATATGACGAGATTGTATTGGAGGAGGAGACTGTAGACACCAATCGACGAGGGAGGTACTCCGAGGGGACGTTAGGCAGGAGACATGGAGTACTAGAATTGCTGGAATTGCTGGAATTCCAGTTTCTTCTGTCACTGTCCTCCTCGGCTGATCTTTTTCCGTGTCTCATCTACCCTGTGAACAGTTTAACATACTCTCAAACGCACACTTCTCCCTTTATTCTTCAGTATACATACAATGTATCTTACGCACCTCACAATCTTTTCAAAATAAAAAAGAAGAATAAAAACCTTTTTAAAAGGCTGGAAGACCTTTATTTCAGCTCTATATTTTTTCTTATATAGAGTGGAGGGAGGGAGACACTTTTGCGGGCAACCCCACCACAGAAGAGGAAGAGAGCCAAAATCAAGTTCCGGAGTTTTGGGGAAGCCTAGACACTGCGTTTGAAAGATTGGAGGTCATAGACAAAGGGAAAGATGGATTCAGGAAGATTGTTCCAGAGTTCACCGGTTGAGTACATGAAAGATTGAAAATACCGATTAACCTTTGCGTTAGAGAGTTGGACAGAAAAGGAATGAGGAAGTATCGAAAGTCTGGTACTGTGTGCTTTCCTTAAAGGAGGAAGCATGCAGTTAGAGAGTTCAGAAGAGCAGTGTCTGTTATAATAGAGATAGTAAAGAGAGAGTGAGGCAACATTCCGGCGAAGAGAAAGGGATTAAAGATCGTCAGTAAGAGTCGAGAAATTGATGAGACGAAAAGCCTTTGATTCCATCCGGTCAAGTACGGCTGTGTGGGTTGAGCCACCCTCTACATGAGAAGCATACTCCATACAGGGGCGGACAAAACCCCTGCACAGATAGAGCAACTGAATCGGGGTGAAGAAACTGCGGAGGCAGTACAGCACACCTAACCTCTTAGAGGTTGTTCTGGAAAGAGTATAATTATATGATCTTTCAAAAAAAGATCACGAGAAAAAGAAACGCCAAGAATGTTAAGAGAAGAGAAAAGATTGAGTGGTGGGTTGTTGAAGGTAAGAGAATAGTCGTGTGGAAGATTGTGACGAGTAGGCAGATGGAGGAACTGAGTTTTTGAGGCAATGGAAGCCACAATGTTTTCTCTGTCCCAATTAGAGATAGCAGAAAGATCAGAGGTGAGACGAAAAGATGAGACGAAAAGCCTTTGATCAGAGGTGAGACGAAAAGATGAGACGAAAAGCTTTTGATTCCATCCGGTCAAGTACGGCTGTGTGGATTGAGCCACCCTCTACATGAAAAGCATATTCCATACAGGGTAGGCAGATGGAGGAACTGAGTTTTTGAGGCAATGAAAGCTACAATGTTTTCTCTGCCCCAATCAGAGATAGCAGAAAGATCAGAGGTGAGTTGTACCATAGACGCCCGACGAGAATCATGGATTGACTGTTGAGAGGAACGCTTTGGGAAGCGGGTGGAGAAGTAAAGAGAGGAATCATCTGCATAGAAGTGAATAAGACAGGAAGTGCGACTTACAAGATCATTAATAAATAAATGGAAAAGAGTTGGTGACAGAACAGAACCCTGACGAACACCACTGTTAATAGCTTTAGGAGAAGAACAGTGGCCATCTACAACCACAGCTGTAGATCGGCCAGAAAGGAAATTAGAGGTGAGGCACAGATAGAAAGATAAAAACCGAAGGAAGATAGTTTCAAAATTAAAGATTTCTGGCAGACTCTATCAAAAACTTTTGAGACGTCTAACGCAATAGCAAAAGTTTCACCGAAATCCAGAAAGGAGAATGACCAAGAGTCAGAGAGATATACAAAAAGATCGCCAACAGAACGCCCCTTCCGGAACCCATACTGACCATCTGAAAGAAGATTGTGAGTAGAGAGATGTTTAAGAGTATTCCTATTAAGTATAGATTCAAAAACTTCAGAAAGGCAAGAAATCAAAGCAGTTGAACGATAGTTGCAGGGTTGAGAGCGGTCACCCTTCTTTGGGATAGGTTGAATGAAAGCGAACTTCCAGCTGGAAGGAAAAGTACCAGATGAGAGAAAAAGACGAAAGAGTTTGCCAAGGCAGGGTGTCACCACAGAACCACAGTTCTTAAGAACAACAGGAGGCACGCCATCAGGACCATACGCCTTCCAAGAGTTGAGGCCAGAAAGGATAGAAAGAATATCCTTAGAAGATATTCTAATTTCAGACATAATAAAGTAAGTGGGAGGAGGAAATGGATGAACAGCACCGGAATCGTCCATAGTTGAGTTGGAAGCGAAAGTTTGAGCGAGGAGTTCAGCTTTGTCAAGAGAAGAGACGGCAACTGAGCCGTGGGAATGGAAAAGAGGAGGGAAAGAAGATGAAGTAAAGTTGTTGAAGAGGTTCATAGCTAGATACCAGAAAGATTGAGAAGAATTAGAATTGGATAGATTTTCATAATTTAGTCGTCTTGAAGGAATGTTTGGCGTGTCGAAGAACAAATTTTGCACGATTCCGGGCAGAAATATAAGCTGTGTGAGAGTCAGGAGTTGGATGACGACGGTACCTTCTGAAAGCCTCCTTTCTGTTGCAGATTAGCATTAGAACAAGTAACGTTAAACCAAGGTATTTTTAGAACAGTAGTAGGAATAGAACATGGAATGTATGACTCCATGCCGGAGAAAATCACCTCCGTGATGCGCTCAGCATACTCAGAAGGGCTCCGGCCACGGAAGCAGTAATCATTTCATGGGAAACCACAGAAGTACTGCCTAAGTGCCTCCCAATCAGCGGCGCCAAAATGCCAAAGACGTCTCCTCTTGGGAGGATCCAAAGGCCGAATTAGAACGATAGGACAGGAAATATATAAGATTGTGGTCGGAGGAGCCCAACGGAGAAAAAAGTTTCAATGAGTAAGAAGAAGGATGAGAGGTAAGAAATAAATCCAGAAAGTTGGGCCTATCTCCAAGGCGATCGGAGATACGAGTAGGATGCTGTACAATCTGCTCTAGATCATTTAGGATAGAAAACTTGTAAGCTAGTTCACCAGGGATGTTAGTGAAATGGGATGAAAGCCAAAGGTGGTGGGGAACATTGAAATCTCCGAAAATAGAGATTTCAGCAAAGGGAGAGCGGGGTAGAATGTATTTCACTTTTGAAGTAACGTAGTCAAAGAATTTTGGGTAGTTAGTAGAATTAAGGGAAAGGTAAACAACACAGATGTATTTAGTTTGAGATTGGCATGTAAGCTGTAGCCAGAGGGTATAGAATTCGGAAGATTCGAGTTCTGGAATACGAGAACAAGTTGGTCATTGCGTACATATACCCAACATCCACCTTTGGAGTGAAGTTGAGTATAGAGAAAGTAAGAGGGTACAGAGAAGGGGTTGCTGTCAGTCGCACTGGGCACCTGAGTTTTAGTGAGGAAAAGAAGATGAGGTTTAGAGGAAGAGAGGTGGTGTTCAACAAATTGAAAATTTGAGAAAAGGCCACGAATGTTACAGAAATTAATGAAAAGTGAATCAGGCGGAGGGCCAGCACATCTCGAATGGGCGGTAGCAGATCCAGTCCCGCTACGCGGGTCTGCGTTCCCGGTATCGGCAGCGGGGGAGCCTGAAGTGGAACATTTATGGTCCCCTTCCCAGGGGACTCCAAGGCCCTTGAAGCTGATGCCAGTTTTTCTTTAAATTTTGAAAAGATTAATTAGTGTGTAAGATGCATATATATATATATATATATATATATATATATATATATATATGTAGTGAGGAATAGGGAGAGAAGTGTGTGTTTGAGAGCATGCTGGACTGCTCACATGGTAGATGAGACAGAAAAAGGTCAGCTAAGGAGGACAATGACAGGAGAAACGGGTTTTCCAGCACTCTCTCTCTTCCGTAACGTCCCCCGGACTACTTCCCTGGTCGATTGGTCTCTACAATCTCCGCCAATATATATATATATATATATATGCGCCTCAGTGGTGTTGTGGTTAGCGTCGGCTGCGTCGTTGACTACGAATCCATCGGCCCCGGGATCAAGACCCGTTGACGGCAAGCGGCGCGCAGAAAAACCCAGCTGTTCATCCTTCCACACAATAAAGAAAGTGGTTGGTAGATAAATGGGTACCCTGGGTAGCCTAGTGGTTAAGACGCTGGGCTGCTGGTGGGGCGTGGTTCGGATTCCACGTTAAACTGTAGTTCTAAGGTGGAGTGAAAAGCTTGACCTTCGTCAGAATGAACAATTCGGACGGAAGCAAACCAAAGGTTTACCAAAGGTTTATATATATATATATATATATATACAACCTTCCAATAATATTTTAATTTAAAATTAGTGAAAGAAAACTTGAAAAACTCTATTTATTGGACTAAATATGTTTAAAAAAGTAGCTTCAATATTTTAGAGGGGTAACTTAAATATGTACAGCCACACGCAATATTCAAATAGAATTACATTGGCGAGCTTTAATAGCCATTTATAATTCAAAGTATAATTTATTACTCACATATAGCTCATTCTACTCAATCATAATATTTGATTGTTTTTTTTTAAATATGTAGATTGTATTAATTTTTTGCTAGTCACCTCTTGGCTACTATATAACAATGTCTTTCTTCAACTTTAATATAAAATAAAACGATTTTATATATATATATATATATATATATATATAAGCACCAACCTAATTAATTCCTGAGCATTTTAGTCACCTTTTTTATATAATACTTTCATAAATTATCATTTATATTAATTGTTAACAAACTATAATTTAAAATCCGTTATTCATTTCCTGCTAAACCTCAACACCAGCTGGAAATGGAACACAATTCGTTTTTAAAGTTTTCATAAGTTTGAATTATTTATTCAAAAGTACAATAAATATCGATAACAGATTTCAACATTAGCTCATGATTAATAACACAGGCCTGCGATAGTTTTGTTGTTCGAAATATTTTATCGTTTATACAGGGTGTTTGAAAACTTTCTGTACAAATTGTAATGGGGGATAGGCAACACCAAGACAAACCCTTTTCGTCTATAAGTGTATGTCCGCTGACGTCACCATTCGGCGCGAGAGGGCGCCGCTGCAATTGGCTAAAAGGTGAAGTGGGCTAGACTCGCGCTTGCCGCGGGCATTCTTAAATCGGACGTAGTACGCTAACATGGAGCGCTTCACGACTGCTGAGATGGCTGACATGCATATGGTGTATGGGGCTGCCAATGGAAACGGAAGAGCTGCTGTGAGGTTGTACCGACAGCGCTTCCCAAACAGACGTGTGCCAAACCACCAAACGTTTGCGCATTTGCATCGGCGACTGCGAGAAACTGGAACATTCCATGCAAACATGCATGACACTGGTCGGGAGAGAAACGTGCGCACTCCTGACGTCGAGTCGGGCAGGCAGCAGGTACGGCCCAATCAACTTGCCATGGACGATACCCGCCCAAACATTGACGGCGAACCGTTCTTGATGAGCATGCACCCGTGTAGCATGTGGATTTGCGTGCGCCCACACGTGAGAATTGTGCATGTTAAACACACCCTCACGTGTGAAACAGGCCTCATCTGAGAACAGCACATAAGCCGGAAAATTAGGCTGCACCGCTGTCTGCTGCAGAAACCAGCGTGCGAATTCCACACGAAGAGGGTAATCCCGAGGTTGTAATGCCTGGACTCTCTGACGATGAAACGGATGTAACTGCTGCTCGTGCAACACTCTCCAGACCAGGTCGTGGTTCACACCGAGGATACGTGCAACACCTCGCGTGCTTGCGCTTGGATTGTCCTCAAATCGCCGTAGGATTTCTTCTTCCATGTCAGGAGTGCGCACGTTTCTCTCCCGACCAGTGTCATGCATGTTTGCATGGAATGTTCCAGTTTCTCGCAGTCGCCGATGCAAATGCGCAAACGTTTAGTGGTTTGGCACACGTCTGTTTGGGAAGCGCTGTCGGTACAACCTCACAGCAGCTCTTCCGTTTCCATTGGCAGCCCCATACACCATATGCATGTCAGCCATCTCAGCAGTCGTGAAGCGCTCCATGTTACGCGTACTACGTCCGATTTAAGAATGCCCGCGGCAAGCGCGAGTCTAGCCCACCTCACCTTTTAGCCAATTGCAGCGGCGCCCTCTCGCGCCGAATGGTGACGTCAGCGGACATACACTTATAGACGAAAAGGGTTTGTCTTGGTGTTGCCTATCCCCCATTACAATTTGTACAGAAAGTTTTCAAACACCCTGTATAGTAATTTTTGAATGCTGATTCCGAAAATAATATTCATTTTTCGCCATCACGTACAGATTTTTCACAAAATGTCATATTTCATGTTTCATTAAAATTGACTCGATTAAATTTTGATTAAAAACTACTCCCTATAAATGCTTCCAGATCAGAAGTGACGTCATAACGTCTAGAACATTCGAGAAACGCATGGCTAGTATATAATAGTACAGGATCTGGCCTAGAGTTCGTATAAATTTCTGGGTGCAGAGGTTTTGACGACTGATCTAGACTAATTTTGGGGTGGAGAATCCGAATTTTTCTATGCCATCGCACCAAATTGGTGCGAAAGTGGTCAAAATGGCAAAAAATTGGCAAAAATGGCAAAATTTTATCAGTTTTTCATATTTTTGTCATATTCTTGAGTTGAAAAATTTTTTAAGGCCAATTGTTTGTTTGAGAATCTGTGTTTGTAACATACTGCTGCCTGAACCAAGAAAACTGACAAAAATGTCAAAAAATAACAGCAAAATAGTAAACAATTAAGTAAATATTGTCAAAAAATTGCAAAAATGAAATTTTTGGCTATTTTGGTGCATAAACTAGCTCTAACCAATCTTATCGAACTAAATAGTCAAGAAATTAGATATTAATAGCTCTACTAAAATTTCCTAACACAAAAACATGTACAAATGTCTAAATTTTGGGTTACAATGATTAAAAATGGTTGTAGAATATTTGAAAAAATAGACAAAATATAAAAAATAGTGCTAATTTTATAAAACTCTTAGGTTTGCATGTTGTAAAAGACTGAGATATAAGATCATGTATTATTTCTGATGATGAAGTTGACTGAAAATCTTGCAAATTACTGAACAGATCTTTCTTCAGGAGCTGAATTTCCTTCGCAATAGCATAAACTTCATCACACCACAGTGCACCGTATGGCTTATTCTGCTGCTTAAGCACGTCCTGAAAGTTAATCATTGTTGTAAAAATGGTATCAAATTCAGTTGCTTTGTATGGCAGTATGGGAGTGAGCGCAATAGTTGTAGGCTTCAAGCTATCTCCTACAAAAGGGCTTTTGACAGCAACAAAGCTTGGAACAAAGTCATCATTATCAGTATTTGAGTTAGTTGAAGAGCCCTGTATTGTGGTTGTTCTATGTTTGTATCGCATCACAAACCACAGGAAATAGTCGAGATTAACAGTCTCTAGTAAATGATCGTTTGCCTTGTATTCAGAGACTTGGAAATCTTGACTTATTGTATATACCTCGTTCATGTCTTGGTCCAATCGAGATAATTTCTTGGCAAGGAAGAACGCTTTGTAACTTGCCAAGCCGGAGAGTTGACTCTGGAGCTTCACTGATCTTATTAGTATGCTGTTGTGTTGGTGCAGAGCTTAATGGAGTATTTTGGAATAAAACTAGCACCGTATCGTGTGTCGAACCAATTCCAGACAAGATATTTTCCAAGGTGTCAAAATTATCCATTGCTTCTTGAATTGGATGGTTTTGATCAAATACTGGAGGAACTGGAACTCTATGTGAACCACATAAAGATATTGTACGTTTTGCTATTGCAAAATTTATTTTGCGAACTTCTTGATATCCTACACAAATGCTCCGTTTGTTTGCAATTTCAGTAAGATCTTTAGACTGTGACAGGTTATGTATAGTTTGAGCAAATCCGACATGCAATGGGGTGGGCTCCAAACCATTATAAAGGATGTAAAACAACATCTGGAAGATAGTGTCACACTTCAGCATCAACTGATTGTTGCTATCTGATACATTCCGGGTGGAAAACAAATGCTGAAGAAATTCCATCCATATTGGAGGACGTTCATTTTGGAAGCGTTTTAAGGCTAGATCAAGATCGTTTGGATCACAATAGCTAGAGCGTAAACCAAAACTGTAAGTTTTTAACTCTTTCCTTAGGTCCTTAGCAACGTTTTCGACAGATGATTTCCGCAAAGTTTCAACAATTCTTGCACTCTCAATCTGGACAGAATAAACCACCTGACTTAGTTACTCTAAAGAAATCAAATAGATCGATTCTATAAGAAGTTCAAGCATTTTACAACAAGCAAGCCTATGAATAACATAAAATTAGTACTATTTTTTTATATTTTGTCTATTTTTTCAAGTATTTTACAACCATTTTTATCGATTTATACCCGAAATTTAGACATTTGTGCATACTTTGTTTTAATAATTCTTGCAGAGCTATTAATATCTAATTTCTTGACAATTTAGTTCGATATGATTGGTTAGAGCTAGTTTATGCACCAAAATAACCAAAAATTTCATTTTTGCGATTTTTTGACAATATTTACTTAATTTTTTACTATTTTTGCTGTTATTTTTTTACATTTTTGTCAGTTTTCTTGGTTTAGGCAGCAGTATGTTACAAAAACAGATTATCAAACAAAAAATTGCCCTTAAAAAATTTTCCAACTCAAGAATATAACAAAAATACGAAAAACTGATAAAATTTTGCCATTTTTGCCAATTTTTTGCCATTTTGACCACTTTCGCACCAATTTGGTGCGATGGCATAGAAAAATTCGGATTCTCCGCCCCAAAATTAGTCTAGATCAGTCGTCAAAACCTCTGCACCCAGAAATTTATACGAACTCTGGGCCAGATCCTAGACTATAAGTGATTGACTAGCCACGAGATGAGTCAGTCTGTCTAGTGGTGTGAAGTTATAGTTCTTTATTATTCAGAGGGTGTGTAAATAGCCCAAACATTTTCCGTTATATTTGTGGAAAATTTACTGTGAAAAAACAAAGGCGAGATATTACAGACTTCGTCAAGAAAGCATACTATGCGTACTTCGGAATGAAACTTGGGGATCAAAACAAATCATGGGCTCCACATAAAGTTTGCAGTGTTTATGTTGAACAACTTAGACTGTGGAGTAAAGGTAAAAAGGATTCTTTACCTTTTGGGATTCCAATGGTCTGGCGTGAGCCTAGAAATCACAGCAATGACTGCTACGTTTGTTCATGTAACGTGCAAGGCTATAATACTAAAAATAAAAAGGAACTTTCTTATCCAAACTTTCAGTCTGCTACAAGACCTGTTGCTCATGAACCTGGTATACCTGTACCTACAAAACCAAATACTTTTGATATAACTTCATCTGAGTCGGTGTCTGATGACGATGGAAACGATGATATTGATTGCTTTCAAACCGAAACATCTGGTGAACCCTAATTGTTTACACAAAGTGAACTTAATGATTTGGTAAGAGATTTGTATCTCCCGAAGGATTCTTCCGAGATTTTGGGATCCAGACTTCGTGCAAACAACTTGCCTTCTCCCGGGACGTCATTTTACTGGTACAGAAATCGAGAAAAAGAATTCATCCAATATTTTTCTCAAGAAAATTCACTGGTGTATTGCAAAAAATGTTTCGGAACTAATACTTATGCTAGGCGCTGCCGTCTACGACCCAAATGAGTGGAGACTTTTCATTAATTCCTCCAAAGTCTAAAAGGCGTCCTCCTTCACAACGGTAACTTGTATGCATCCGTTCCTATGGCTCATTCGGTTCACTTGAAAGCAACGTACGAAAATCTTGAGCTTCTTCTAGCTAAGGTTAAATACAAAGAACACGGCTGGCTACTTTGTGGAGACTTAAAAGTGATTTGTATGTTGTTAGGTCAACAAACCAGGTTATACGAAGTTTCCATGTTTTTTGTGTGAATGGGATAGCCGAGCAAGAACTCAGCACTGGATAAAAAAGGAATAGCCACCCAGAGTCAACCTGACACCTGGTTCTAAAAACATTCATCGTGAAAGTTTGGTTGACACGAAGAAAGTTCTTTTACCTCCGCTTCACATAAAATTGGGCTTCATGGAGCAATTTGTTAAGGCCTTGGACGAAGATGGAGTTTGTTTTAAGTATCTGTGTGGTAAATTCCCAACTCTTTCGGAAGCAAAATTGAAAGAAGGAATTTTCGTTGGTCTCCAGATTAGAAAACTGACTTTGGATGAACACTTTGAAAGAACAATGAACAATCTTGAAAAAGAAGCGTGGATTGCTTTAAAGGATGTCATCAGCAAATGTTTGGGGAACAACAAGGACCCAAATTACCAAAACATTGTGAACAACAAGCTAAATAAGTTCAAAGAGTTGGGCTGTAATATGAGTTTAAAATTACATTTCTTACATTCACACTTGGATTACTTCCCTGAGAATCTCGGAGCACTCAGCGAAGAACAAGGAGAACGGTTTCACCAAGACATCAAAGAAATGGAGAAGAGATATCAGGGAAGGTGGGACATCAGCATGATGGCTGATTACTGCTTGATGTTAAAACGTGATACTCCAGAATTATTACATAAAAGAAAAGGAACAGCGCGTACACTCCAGACTAAAAAGGCATAGATCTCACAAGAAAACTCAGAACAAATAAAGATGAATATGTAATTGACGTTAATAGCTTTCTTTCTTTTTAAAGTTGTTTGCATTTGTAATTAGTATAACAAAGCGAAATAGGTACCTAATGTAAATTGAAGTAAATAATATTTATTTATGTTGTTGTTTTTTCCCTTCCAGTTTGCAGAAAATCCTTAGATGATTGAAAAAATGAACACCTTATTCGAAATCAGCGTAGTTGAATTATATAAAATCAATTATTAGTAAAAAAAACAACTCTTACAAAGTTCTCATTCGCAGGCTTGTGTAATTAATTAATTGATTTGCGACTAATATTATATAATTTTGTATAATGCAAAATTACCCCACCAGGATTCAAACTTGGGATTTCTTGAATGGGAGTCGCGAACGCTACCACCACACGACGATGAGGTAAAAGCTAACACAACCCAGGCCCGCTGGAAGGGAGAGGTGCTGTGGGTGTTGCAACGCCCTCAACAATTTTGGTAGGGGTGCTGGAATATGCTTGAGCAGCCCTTGGTTTATTTCAGTGGCTGTTTACTTCGTAAAATTTATTTTAATATTGTAATTTATTCAGCAAATGAGAAAATACTAAAATTACTGAACCGTTTCAACGTATTTATGGAATCGCTTCAGAGCATATTTCAGCTGGATAGTGTTTACTTTATAGTGATCATACATCATTTCGGGGTGCAAAGAGTGGCTCTCGCCTCTCAGGTCCTTGAAAATTTTAAAAATCTTAAATACAATATTAATGTTTAAGAGTTCTGCCATACATATATAACACATATATAAGCCATAATGGCTTCGCGCTTCACACTCGCATTAAGTACCCAAAATATTCAGTACCCCCTGGTAAAATATTGTTCCAGCGTTACTGACACAACCTGTCATATATTTTGGCAATCGAGGAAACGAACAAAGCTTTCGCGCCAAGAGGTGTTTTAAGTGTCATCCCCAACACTCGAGGTTAATGGCAGCATTTAATTCGGTGCTCTTCCAATACGTGCTCTACCGTAAAATGTACATTCCAATATGTGCTAACTAACGAAAATATCACGACCTAACCTAACCAATCGTTAGGTCAATTGTACGCCCTTGACGATTGGTTAGGTTAGGTCGTGATATTTTCGTTAGTTAGCACATATTGGAATGTAAATTTTACGGTAGAGCACGTATTGGAAGAGCACCTTTAATTCAAATCTCTCTGATGTAACATTCGGGTGGTAACATTGGTGGCGGTTACACTCGCTACTCTTATTCAAGAGATTCTGGGTTCAAATCCAGGTGGGGATAATTTTATATGTAATTGGTGATAGATTTTCTCTTTAAAACACTTCCACACGATGACCATCATTTGTCGTATATTCGACGCTTGAACTCTGTTAGATCTTTAGCCAGATGCTTTTGCGGAATGGGTCCAATAACTTCTCAGATTATTTAACGGAATTTCACAAAATCCCTGAGTTTGTCGCTGTACGCAAGTATCATATTTTAACCCCACACATAAAAATCCGAAGGAGTGAAGTCAGATGAAGAAGGTAGTCATACTATCGGCCCACCACGAACGGCCTATCGAGTTTGAGCGTTGAGTAAGCACTGTAGCGATGAATGAAAATATGAAGCTCATCATGTGGAAGTGTTCTAAACTAAGACAGTTTGAAAATGTAAACAACCGTATATATTGTGTGTGTGTGCGTGTGTGTGTATATATATATATATATATGTAAAGAACGACGCTTGTGTAGAAGAACGTTCCGCACAAGATGAGGAGGGAGAACGAACAAATGAAAAATAAGGTAACCACCCGGGAATCGAACCCAGGATCTTACGATTGCCGGTCAGATACGCTATCCACTACACCATGGGCCTCGATTTATCAGAAGTCGTAATTCTCCTACATACGAGCAGAAACCAATGCCCTGAGGGGACACCTTCGCATGCCGTACCTATATTAAGGTAGGTTGATTTTC
This sequence comes from Bathynomus jamesi, assembly GCA_023014485.1. NCBI lineage: Eukaryota > Metazoa > Arthropoda > Malacostraca > Isopoda > Cirolanidae > Bathynomus > Bathynomus jamesi. The sequence goes on from JAJOZX010000336.1 coordinate 734,083, forward strand.
CGCATTTTTTTAGATATCGACTTTGGACTAGTCGAGATAGTCAGGGCTTAATATGATAATAACTGACAAAAACTTTCAGATCCCTGGCTTCAACCGTTTTTTGAGGAAACCATTTCAAAAATCGTCAAAAAATCGTACCGAAAAATACCGCATTTTCGCAATTTTCGGCCGAAAAAAACATGCTATTTTCATAAAAAAAATCCTGAAAAAAGTTACAATTTTATTGAAAAAAGTAAAAAAAACATGTACAGAGCCAAATAGACACATTTAGATCCCAAGATCATCATAATTTTCACTGCAAGAGCCCTTAGAAGCAAAGGAAGGCCTCATTTGGCGGCTTAGGGCTTTGGCCAGAATGTGTTTGTGCCTTGATTCGAGTCCATAAACAGTATGGGAAGCTTCAGATGTCAGTTTAACTTTTCCAGACCCTCATTGTGCTTTTCATCACTTTTTACTTTCATTCTAGCTTTTTCCCTGTCCATTTTCGATTTATCAACTATTATCTGTTTCACATCAAGGCCAAGCTTAAGCAGGTCCATAGCTTGTAAGTCCAGAAGGAAGGCATTAGCAAGACTTGCCCCAAGATTGGAAGAAACATCACCCCTGATCAGTTCCATGGCATATCTGGGGTTTTCAAAAAGCTGTAACCTACACTTGGGTGCCTCCTTGGCTTGAACTCTTCAGCTTCACCACCAGATGGCTGAAATGAAAATAAAAAATAAATTACTAAAGCGAAAATGGGGGAAAAAAGGGGAAAAAGTAGGGGAAAATATGGGTAAAAATCGACGAAAATGGGTGGAAATAAGAATAAATTACTTAAACGAAAATGGGGGGAAAAAAAGTGGGAAAATAGGGGGAAAAATGGGTAAAAATTCAGGTAAAAAGTCGGCGAAAATGGGCGAAAAAAGAATAAATTACTAAAGCGAAAATGGGGGAAAAAAGGGGGGAAATAGGGACAAAAAGTAGGGATAAATTTGGGTAAAAATGGGATAAGTTGTAAGAAAAAAAATATATTACCTCTCCTGATTCTCCTGAGCTGGATTCAAAAGAAATATCTTGTGAAGGTGTGGAGGCAAAAGTGGCCAAATCCACTTCCTGCTGCTGTTGAATCTGGCTCTGTAATCTTTCTACTTCAGCTGCAGCCCTCTGGTCTCTCTTCACAGCAGCTTTATCCACAGATCCCAGCTGGAAAGAGCCCTTGGGTCCTATTTTGGCCCTCCGATCTCTCAAGTATTCCCTCTCCTCTACTGGAACCTGAAATATTAAAGTATATTAAATAGCGGATCTAAAATAAGAGATAAAATCCTGAAAAAAAATTGATTATTAATTTCTATTACCAGGGGTGGGTGGGGGGGTGGGGGGGAAGGAAGATTACAGGAGGAAAATGCCGATATTTTTCAATTACAAGCATTGAATTTCCTTCCATTTAAAAGGCACCTAATCGCACTAAGTTAGGCCAATTAAAAGTTTAAAAAATAATAGCATTACCTTCTTACTGGGAGGACAAGTGCAGATTATGTGCTGTGTTTGACAATTTTCTTTCTTGCACTTCACAGCATTGTCATCACAGGGACGAACAGGTAGCTTACAGGTGCAAGCAGAAATGTCAAAAAGTTTATCCAGCTTTTCCTCCAGATTCTGCTCCTGGACTGTAGAAAGAGATTTCCTGTTTACCTCTTTTGCTTTCTTGAAGCACACTTTATCCACCAACTTCACTACATAATATTCCTCATACAGGGGCAGCCGCGGGTTCACTGCCTGCCAGATCTCAATCACATCCTTTGCTATCATTTTAGCAATATCATAGTCTTTCAAGTCCGGGTGGCTGTTTTGGAGGAAATAACTGTACTGAATAACTTGGCGGAGGGTAGGAGGCTCTGTTTTATCCAAAGGGGAAGGCTGGCCACTGAATTTTTTGGCACTATCACTTCGAGTTAACACTGCAGACTTCCGTTTTTTACCCATTTTTATGAAATATCTGAAAATAAACACAATTAAATGAACGCATCATAAAATAACTTAATTTAATACACACTTTATAGGTAAATATCATTAAAAAATACAAAATAATACACTAATAAACATCTATAATGCATTTACAATAAGTTTCAAGCATCGTTTTGTTAAAAAAGCCGAATTTTAATTGATTATTTTGATGAAATAAGGTCCGATATTTTGTTTGTTTACATTGCGCGAATGCCGCGCGCGTTTTTACGCGTAAAATTTGGCAATTTTACAGCTTAAAAATAATTAACAATCCTCAAAAAGTACAATCATTTTCACAAATATGAGGTGGTGCAACGTTTTTTATACATTAATACCTTTCTATCTAGACTTCCAAAATCAACCTACCCTAACCTATATATACATTTTAACTGCAAACAACACACAGTATAATTAATGTAAAGAACGACGCTTGTGCAGAAGAACGTCGCGTTCTTTACATTAATTATACTGTGTTGTTTGCAGTTAAAATGTGCATATATATATAAGGGGTTCCAAAAAACCTTAGCCCCCCTATTTGCAGCTTACATGTTTACTTATATCGAAATAGTTTTTAGTGATTATAAAAATATAGAAAATTCTTTATTTATTGCAGGTATTAAAATTACTCTAGCTGATAAAGTGATAATACATATAATGGCTTCTCAATTAATTGGTGATTCGGAGAGGCAACGTGTGATAGATCGCATACGAGCAATAACATTTCGGGAAGCTCGTGATGCTGGAGCCACCTTTATAACACGTTCATGGGTTGCCAAAAAGTTGCGAGGAAGTGAGGACTTCGTGAAAAGAAATTGGAATAAAACTTTGGATGAATGTGAAATGGATACAACCAAATCAGGGCGCCCAAATTTGCCACTCTCTCAGGAAACAAAGGACATCATTGAAAGCGGTACGCGTAAGCGGAAAAACAGCTGTGCTAAACTTTCTAGAGAGATCGAAGTGTTGAGAGGAAAGATCGTTAGTGGTGAAATCATTCGACTGTACCGTCATAGGCAAGGTTTAAAGCCTTGGCATGAACTTCCAAAGCTGGGTGGGTGCTGAAGCCAAATGGTCAGAGTTGGGATGGACAGTATTTTCGTGATATTATTCTATCCCAGCATGTCATTCCTTTTCTAAGAAACCCAAACAATGTTATGGATGTCGATCAGGTCACACTTCTGCACGATAAGGCCCCCTGCTTTAAGGCATTAGCCACTCAACAGTTGTTGCGGAACCATGAGATCGATTTCTTTGGAAATGAAGAATGGCCAGGAAATTCTCCTGACCTGAACGTCTGTAAACACATTGGATCAGTTATAAAGGACAAGGTTGAATGTCTCTTGTTTCAAGAACCTGCAGCAAATCGATTTTCGAAGGATACAATGACACAACACATTGAAACTGTTTTAGCAAATTTGCGTAACGATCAAGATCTATTCACGTCACTTTTGGCAAGCTACCCAAAGCGAATTCAGGCTGTCTTGGAAGCCAATGGCGGGAACACCACGTTTTAATTGTTTCTCATTAAATGCAGGATTAAATTCTCTTTTGTAAGGTATGTTTAGTTTTACTGTACCTCTAATGGTTTAGGCCATGGGCGGGGGGGGGCTAAGGTTTATTGGAGCCCCGTATATATATATATATATATATATATATATATATATAATATTTAGGAGAAATCCAATGACGGTGATTCTATTACTACATCAGTTTATAGGAAACCCACTTTCACTGGTTTGGGCATGAATTTTTTTAGTTTTACTGATTTCAACTATAAGATGTCTTGTATTAAAACTCTCCTGTTCAGAGGATATAATTTGACCTCTAATTTTACCTTACTTAATGATGAATTTAATAATCTAAGATCATACTTTACTAATAATAGTTTTCCTGTTCAATATGTAGACAAACTAATTAGATCCTTCTTAAATAATGTTTATAGCCCTCAACTTCCATGTATTACAGTGCCGAAGGATATAAAATATTTCTTGGTACCTGAAATGGGTCCCTTGAATAAGGAATTTAAGCTTAAATTTACAAAATTGTTAAGGAAATTTTTTTATCATACTGATTTCCGCATCATATTTATTAATAAAACGTCTTTAGGTAGCTTTTTCTCAGCGAAGGATCGAACCCCTGACTCGTTGCGTAGCGGTGTTGTATATTTATTTACCTGCCCCAGGTGTCTCCTTGGGAATTACATCGGCAGCACTGTTCGCTCTCTCAGGGCTAGATTTTATTCGCATATGGGAATAAGTGGCCGAACAGGTAAAATTTTAAAAACTAAGGAAGCCTCGAGCATTCGTGAACATAGCATCAAATGCAAAATTGATGTCACTTTAGACAATTTTAAAATTCTTGGTTGTAATACTTGTCCCAACTCACTAAGAATTTTAGAATCCCTTTTCATTAAAGCATTGTCCCCTAGTCTGAATGTTGACTCATCGTCCGTCCCTCTCAATTTGCTATGATCCCTCCTCCTTCCCCAATTCCTTATAATCCCTCCTTCCCCTATCTCCCTCGCCATCCTTCGTTCCCGTTTCCTCTGCTCAAATTAGTCGGCCTCGGATACTGCTGTGTAAGGTAGATAGCTCCATTGTTCCAGTGTACTATTGGTAATTTTTCCAGTGTATTAATTTCACATTTACTACATGTATTTAAAAATAACTTCTTAATTTTTATATGTAAATCTGTATAACTTAGAACTTAACCCTCTTTTCTCAGTCTTTTAAAATTTGTCTTTACGAATAGGTTATAGAAATTTCTGTTTGTTTTTCATTCAATATTGATTTTAATTTCACATTGTTATTAAACAGCCTGAAGATGAGCGTATTGCTCGAAACGTTGCGCAATAAAGAAGACTTTTCATGGCATTTACATTTCTCCTTGTCATTGGATTTCTCCTAAATATTAAATTGAAGCTCTGTAGAAGCAACCCGCATAATTATATATATATATATATATATATATATATATATATATATATATATATATATTAGGGATGCAACGGGTAGTGTAAAGGTAATAATAATAAATGTTAAAAAACGTAAATGCAATAATAAATGCAGTAATTATGTCAAAATAATAGAATCTGTACGTATAGAACAAGAAGATAGTTTTAATTTGTGCGAATGTACTTATAAGCGGGACCCTTTAATAAAATAATGCCCTTCTGGGTTCGGGGGAACGGGATCTAGCCTAGGTGCGAATTTCTTAATGGTCTCTGGATTGTTTCCTTCTCACCTTTTTCATTCGTTTTTCGGTTTATAATTTATGTATAATAAAGAACAATGTAATAATCAATGTAATAATAAATTTATAATTTCTGTAATAAATAATAATGCCGTATTAAATGTAATAAATTTAATAATAAATGTAATAATTATGTAAAAAATATAATAGAATCTGTATGTATAGAACAAGGAGATAGTTTTAAATTTGTGCGAATGTACTTATAAGCGGGTCCCTTTAATTAAAAAAAAAAAATGCCCTTCCAGTGTTGGGAGAACGGGATCTAACCTAGGTGCGAATTTCTTAATGGTCCCTGGACTGTTTTCTCTCTTGTTTTTGGTTCATTCGTTTTTCTGTATCCACCCGAAGAGGATGCCAGTGGGCATCTAAACTGTTGTGGAAATAAACTCTGTCTATTAGAGTGGGGTTTTATTATCACATACTACGATTTGCCATTTTGAATGTTTTGTTAAAAAATATTATACAAACAATATATCAAGAAAACCTGCAAAACAATAAAATTAAAATCAAATTAGAATTTGGTTTTTACCGCCTGTACCCGATTTTTTAGCAATTAGCCGATCGGGTCGGGTATCACCGAGTAGTACTTTACCCGATCGGGTACCGTGACATCCCTAATATATATATATATATATAAAATACACTGTATATGTGTGTATATATATATCAGTTCAGACATTCAGAGGTGGATTCTGATGAAACGGATTGACACGACGTCGTGAAATTTGGTGTGTAGACCTTGTTAAATATGTAGAAGATGTACGTTATCATGTTTATCATGTTGATATTTACTGCAATGACCCGCCACATTGAAGTCCGCTGCATAGTTCTGAAGATGATTTTGAGGATCTGCATGGAATGTAATATCACGTTTGGGGATGGTGATGGATAACACAGTGACATTCAATTATAAAAACATTCCCTATTTGTGCAAAGGAACTCTCAATGACGTCATCATAACACAACGAAATCACTTCCATCATCGTTTCTGGATTGTCAAATTGGTCTACACACCAAATTTCACAACATTTTGTTAATTCGTTTTACCTCTGAATACCCCAAGTGACTTTTGAAACACCATGCATATGGTACACATATATATATACCGGTATATATATTTTATGCAGGAAGGAGGGGACAAGGGCAAATGCCCGCAAAAGCACCCCTCTCATAGAAGAAGAAGAGAGCCAAAATCAAGGTCCGGGGTTTTCGAGATGCCTAGACACTCTGCGTTTGAAAGATGGGAGGTCATAGACAGGAGGAAAGATGGATTGAGGAAGATTGTTCCAGAGTTGATCGGTTGAGTAGATAAAAGACTGAAAATACCGATTAACTCTTTATTGGATAGTTGGACAGAAAAGGAATGAGAAAGTGTAGAAAGTCTGGTACTGCGTGTTCTCGTTAAAGGAGGAAGCATGCAGTTAGAGAGTTCAGAAGAGCAATGTCCATTATGATAGCGATAGTAAAGAGAGAGTGAGGCAACATTGCGGCAAAGAGAGAGAGAGAGAGAGAGAGAGAGAGATTGAAGACAATCAGTAAGAGGCGGGGAATTGATGAGACGAAAAGCCCTTGATTCCATCCGGTCAAGTACACATGAGAAGCATACTCCATACAGAAGCGAACAAAACCCCTGTAAAGAGACAGCAACTGAGTGGGGATGAAGAAACTACAGAGGCGGTACAGCACACCTAACCCCTTAGAAGCTGTTTTAGAAAGAGAGTATATGTGATCTTTCCAGGAAAGATCACGAGAAAAGGAAACACCATGTTAAGAGAAGAGGAAGGATTGAGTTGTGTTGTTGAAGGTAAGGGGATAGTCATGTGAAAGATTATGACGAATAGACAGATGGAGGAACTGAGTTTTTGAGGCATTGAAAGCCACAAGGTTTTCTCTGCCCCAATCAGATATAGCAGAAAGATTAGAGGTCAAGTTCGCAAATCATGGAGTGACTGTTGAGAGGGAAGCTTTGGGAAACGGGTGGAGAAGTGAAGAGTGGAATCATCGGCATAGGAGTGAATAGGACAGGAAGTGTGAATTAAAAGATCATTAATAAATAAAAGGAAGAGGGTGGGTGACAGGACAGAACCCTGAAGAACACTGTTAATAGCTTTAGAAGAAGAACAGTGGCTATCTACAACTGCTGCTATAGATCGGCCAGAAAGGCAATTAGAGATGAAGGCATAGATAGAACGATAGAAACCGAAGAAGGGCAGTTTGGAAATTAAAGATTTGTGCCAGACTCTATCAAAAGCGTTTTTTGATATGTAGCGGCTACTGAAGTGGCAGAGACATTTTCAAATACCTTAGCAATGTTCCATCAACACAAACACGACCAAGATGACGTCACACAAGCACGACCAAGAGGACGTCACACAAGCACGACTAAGATGACGTCACATCGCGAGGATCCACTCAAGGCATGTCCTTATGTTTTGCCTCACACCTCAACTTCGTTACAAGGACTTCTTGACGCACCTCAATTTCTCTCCCTTCGAACACGAGCAGTGACACACGAACCATCGCCATGTGAACACCATTTGTGCAAGCCCCATTTGGGCCTGGTGTCATTCACCTAACTTTATATAAAAACTAATCATTACCTTGCGCGTTACTAATATCAAGCCATTATTTTATTGAAGTCATTTTTCAAGTGTACAAATTATTTAAACTGTAAACAATCAACATATTCTGTCTCATCCATAACTCATTTGTTTTGTCTAATAAAGGAAGAAAACTCATTCTATCAATCAACCTAATTAACAACTTAATTAATAACATTATTTGATCTGCAAAGATCTGGTGACCTCGGCCTAAGTATTTATCATTAACAACCAATCATTAACAATTAACCATTATTATCATCATTCTTATTATAGTACCGATCAACGCCAATAAAATGGTCACAATAGATATGTCTAGCGCAATAGCAGAAGTTTCACCGAAATCCCGAAAGGAGGATGAGTCAGAGAGATATGCAAGAAGATCGCCAACAGAGCGTCCCTTGCGGAATCCATACGGACGATCTGAAAGAAGATTGTGAGAAGAGAGGTGTTTAAGAATCTTCCTATTAAAGATAGATTCAAAAAGTTTGGAAAGGCAAGAAATCAAAGCAATTGGACGATAGTTGGAGAGTTGAGAGTGCTCACCCTTCTTTGGGACAAGCTGAATGAAAGCGAACTTCCAGCAGGAAGTAAAAGTACCAGATGAGAGACAAAGACGAAAGAGTTTGCCAAGGCAGGGTATCACCACAGAAGCACAGTTCTTAAGAACAACAGGAGAAACACTATCATGACCATACGCCTTCCTAGAGTTGAGCCCAGATAGGGCAGAAAAAACATCTTTAGAAGAGATTCTAATTTCAGACATAATAAAGTCAGAAGGGGGAGGAGATGGAGGAACAGCACCGGAATCGTCTATAGTTGAGTTGGAAGCGAAAGTTTGAGCGAAGAATTCCGCTTTGTCTGGAGTAAAGACGGCAACTGTGCCGTGGGAATGAAAAAGAGGAGGGAAAGAAGAAGAAGTAAAGTTGTTGAAGAGGTTCTTAGCTAGATGCCAGAAAGAGCGAGAAGAATTAGAATTGGATAGGTTTTCACATTCTTGTCGGATGAAGGAATTTTTGGCGAGTCGAAGAACAGATTTTGCACGATTACGGGCAGAAATATAAGTTGAGTGAGAGTCAGGAGTTGGATGGCGACGGTACCTTCTGAAAGCCTCCTCCCTGTTGCGGATAACATTAGAACAAGTGAAGTTAAACCAAGGCTTCTTTGCATTGGTATTAGGAATAGAATATGGAATGTCCGCCTCCATGCCGGAGAGAATCACCTCTGTGATGCCCTCAGCACACCCGGAAGGGCCCCGGCCACGGAAGCAGTAATCATTCCATGAGAAATCATAGAAGTACTCTCCAAGGGCCTCCCAATTAGCGGCGCCGAAGTGCCAAAGGCCGAATTGGAGTGATAGGACAGGAAACAGGATATAAGATGGTGATCGGAGGAGAGCAACGGAGAAAAAAGTTTCACAGAGTAAGAAGAAGGATGAGAGGTAAGAAATAAATCCAGAATGTTGGGCCTATCTCCAAGGCGATCGGGGATACGAATAGGGTGCTGTACAATCTGCTCTAAGTCATTTAGGATAGAAAACTTGTAAGCTCGTTCACCACGGATGTTAGTGAAATGGGATGAAAGCCAAAGGTGGTGGTGAACATTGAAATCTCCTAAAATGGAGATTTCAGCAAAGGGAGAGCGGGAAAGAACGTATTCCACTTTGAAAGTGAGATGCTGAGATATCAAAGAATTTTTGGATAGTTTGTAGAATTAGGAGAAATGGTAAACAGCAAAGATGTATTTAGTTTGAGATTGGCTTGTAAGCCGTAGCCAGAGGGGATAGAATTCGGTAGATTCGAGTTCGGGAATACGAGAACAAGTTAGGTTATTGCGTACATATACCCAACATCCACCTTTGAAGTGAAATTGAGTATAGAGAAAGTAAGAGGGTAAAGAGAAGGGGTTGTTGTCAGTCGTCCCAGACACCTAAGTTTCAGTGAGGAAAAAAAGAAGAGGTTTAGAGGAGGAGAGGTGGCGTTGAACAGATTTAAAATTTGAGAAAAGGCCACGAATGTTGTAGAAATTAATGAAAAGTGAATCAGGCAGAGGCCCAGAACATCTTGAATGGGCGATGGCAGATCCAGCACCACTGCCCGGGTCTGCGTTCCCGGTATCGGCAAAGGCGGGGATCCAGAAGTGGGAACATTTATGGTCCCCTCCCCAGTGGACTCCGAGGCTCTTGAAGTTGATGCCATTTTTTTTTTTTAATTTTGGAAAGGTTATGTAGTGTGTAAGATGCATGTGTATGTAGTGAGGAATAGGGAGAGAAGTGTGTGTTTGAGAGGATGCTGGACTGCTCACAGGGTAGATGTGACACGGAAAAAGATCGGCTAAGGAGGACAGTGACAGGAGAAACGGGAGTTCCAGCACTCCCTATCTTTTGTCTAACGACCCCCCCCCCCCCGGAGTACTTTCCTGGTCGATTGGTGTCTAGAATCGCCTTCTTGCGCCTAGGTGGTGTAGTGGTTATTGTCGCTGACTACGAATCCATCGGCCCGGGGATCGAGACCCGGTGACGGTAGACGGCACGCAGCAAAACCCAACTGTTCAATGTTCATCCTTCCACACAATAAAAAAATTGGTTGGTAGATAAATGAGTAGCCAGTGGTTAAGACGCTGGACTGCTGATGGGGCTTGGTTCGGATTCCACGTTAAACTGTAGGTCTAAAGTGGAGTGACAAACTTGACCTTCGTCAGAATGAACAATTCGGGCGAAAGCAAAACCAGTTATATTCTGGCCAGGTGATGTTTAAAATTCCTAAAAAACAATTAGCTGAAAATTTAGATTTTGATTTAGTTATCCCCAAAACAAAACAAAAAAAATGAAAATGGAAAACGTGGGCATTTTCGAAATCTGCAATTTCGAATTAAAATTATATGAATCCTGAAATTTATAATATGTTCTCTTTTCCCGTATGTCTGTCTGTCAGTTAAAATTGGGTCTGTCTGTCTGTCAATCTATTGGTTTCCACTCCACTTCCCGACCACATTTTCTGCCTCGTTAAAACACCAATCAAATTTTCCACTAAAAGAAAATTATAAAAAATAAATAAAATATTTATTAAATATTTTGTGAAATAAATTATTTTGGAAACGATTTCAAATTTTAATTTTATTAATAATCATCATTATATTTAGTGAAATGGTCATAATGGTTTCGATAATTGTAATTTATACTATCGAGTGATGAACATACTTCTAATTCTCTACTTCTTTTTCAACCACTACTATTAATAATGATAATAATAATAATAATAATTATTATTATTATTATATAATTATTATTATTATTATTATTATTATAATTATTATTAGTAGTAGTATTAGTATCATCGTCATTATCATCATTAACAACACAACATCCTTATTATTATCATAGTGAATATATAGATCCGGTGTCCCTCATGTATCGTGGACAATGAGAGCCTGCTTAGAAATCTTGACTGGCGACCGTTTGGATTGAACTTTCTGTTGCTCGATCGGCGCTTCAATCTCGTCCCTGATGGACAATTTTCGTCCCCAATCGAATGTCACGCCTCTTTGCCACTTAATTTCACGTCTCTTCAGTTCCAATTTGGCGACGGAGCCGTTTCGCCTCTTACCGGAGTGAACCCACCCTTCAATGTACACCTTCGACCTACCGACCATCAGTGTATATATATATATATATATATATATTATATATAATTATATATATATATATATTGCAATGCAGGTTTTCATGTTTAGATTATTAGTTTTTCACCCCTACAGGGATGAGTGTACCTATAATTTAATTTGTGTTGTGTGTTATGATACAAATTGGTGGCAGCGGTCAAGGAATTGTTTCGGTTCTTTATATTAAAAGTGTAACTAACCATAATTAATCATTTACTTCCATATTTATCTTCTTTTTTTTATTTTAGGAAAGAAACTGATTCAAGATCTTTTTACTGAGTAGAATGTCTCTCTCTCTCTCTCTCTCTCTCTCTCTCTCTCTCTCTCTCTCTCTCTATCTATCTATCTATCTATCTATCTTTTAACCATGTTTCTTTCCTCTTTCCTCTGTATATATATATATATATATATATATATATATATATATATATATATATATATATACTGATTGTAAATTAAATGCGTGTAATTATATGCTATATATATACAAAAATACGGCTGGGTATGCATGTAGTCCGAAATGCCCTCCTTAATAACTGGCATTAGTTGAGGTTAGAGGAATAAATAGCCGTCCTTAAATAGCAGCGTTCGGCGATTTGTTGCAAATCCATTTTTAAGAAGGTCATCATGGTGTTCGTTGAGCGGCATTGGCGAGGCTACGTAATTAGGGGCATCGCAGGCTTCCTGTAATGAATGGGTATGCGGTGTGAGATTAGTTGGTTCTGGTTCATAGGAGATGGGTTCGAAAGAGCGAGGGAGAGAGAGAGAGAGAGAGAGAGAAAATATTAACTTGATGTTTCTATAATAAGGACGATAATTTAAAAAACTAAAAATTATTTATGGATTGAAAGTTGTTTAATAACAAAAGTAATTTTAAAAGAATGTTAACTCACAACTCATAATCAAAAACGTTTTCTCTATTCTGAATTTTTATATTTTCATTCTAAATTCACGTATGTGCAGTCGAAACTCGAAATTTGCCTTCTCAGTTTCCTACAAAATTGACTGGGAATTACCAAAGCAATCATTACTAGAGACATTTTTCTTGGATCCGACTGTAATATATATATATATATATATATATATATACATTTCAACTGCAAAGAACACGCAGTATAATTAACGTAAAGAACGACGCTTGTATAGAAGAACATTCTGCGCAAGATGAGGAGGGAGAACGAACAAATGAAAAAATGAGGTAACAACCCGGGAATCGAACCCGGGATCTTCCGATTGCCGGTCAGATATGATAACCACTACACCATGGTCCTCACTCGATCAGGTGTTATATAGGTGCGGCATGCGGGAGGTGCCCCCCTCGGGGCATTGGTTTCTGCGCGTATGTAGGAGAATTACGACTTCTGATCGAGTGAGGACCATGGTGTAGTGGTTATCATATCTGACCGGCAATCGGAAGATCCCGGGTTCGATTTCCGGGTGGTTACCTCATTTTTTCATTTGTTCGTTCTCCCTCCTCATCTTGCGCGGGATGTTCTTCTATACAAGCGTCGTTCTTTACGTATATATTATATATATATATATATATATAAAACTGATTCTCTCCCTTTGAAGGCATTTAAGGTAAGACAAATTGGCTAAAGACTTAATGATAATTTCTCCCCAGAATGAAACTAAATGTCCCTAGAGTGAGGGGAAAAACCCTCAGTACAAAGATGCCCCTAAATTAACGCGTCACGCCCATGCAATGTCTCTTATCTATTTAGGGGGAAATTGTCTGTGGTGAGGGGGAAAATAAACCGCATTTACGGGTGAACTGCCTCTGCAGTGGTGAGTAAAAATTGTTCTGAAAATTATATATATTTCCTGAAGAATATAGAAGAGTAATGTTTGGGGGGATTTGATACCTTTAGGGGAGAAAAGCATGAATTTTAAAGTTGATAAAACATATTCATCAGAGAGGCGTAGAAAATTAAAAATAGGGATAAACGCTATAGTTGGGGTAAAGCCAATTACGCGTTTAGGGGGATGTGATCTCTCTGGGGGGAAGTCTAAATGATATTATCTCTCTGGTATTTAAAATGAGTGGCTGGTATCGGCTGTCATCCGATGCATAATCTAAAATGCCTTAAAATAACGTTATAGCTTTGATATTTTCTTTATAACGTTTCATAACGTTCCTCCAAAGATAATTGAACTATTTTTAAAGGGCATCTAATACTTATTTTTTATCTCGATTATTTACAGTTTCATTGCAGAGCGTTCGTTTCATTCGACCAATTCGATTCTAACTTGTTTTTAATACTCAAATGAATATTTAGAGTGCGCTTTTGTACACTTTTTTAAATTCCTCTGATTTCCATATTATAAAATTTTATATCGTATTATATTAATAGTATTTATTATATACTGTACATAACAAATTATTTATATATATATATATATGTGTGTGTGTGTGTGTGTGTGTGTGTGTGTGTTAACTTGCCGTCATTTAAAGAGAGAAGAGATGGATGAAGTGTAAGCCCGTAATATATGCTAATTTAACTACAACCAAATCTAATCCGATGTAACTTAACCTAATCTAACAACCTAATCTAACCAACCTAACCTCTCCTAACCTAACCTATACCCTATGTTCGAGAGCGTGTATAAAGATGACGTACTTGGTTGCACTCGTGGTTGAGTTCTTTGATCGAAGAACCATTTTGGTCCTTTTACAGTATCATTTACATTTCAAATTGAACCTTATGAACTTCGGACACTGTAAGACGAGAACAGACTGAAAGAACTTCAACAATTTATGACTTAAACTTGTTCTTGTCTCGCAGAAAATAAACTAATTGGGCTTAAAATTAAATAATAACAATAATAATAATAATAATAATAATAATAATAATTCATTAGAATTTAAATATTCAAAATTATGTAAACCGATTGACGAAAACAATCGAAATAATTGAAAATTACAAAGAATCAGGATAAAATTTGGCAAGATCAACGGTCAAAACCGTTACGAGCAGTTGGCGGTTTACGGTTTCGGAACAGAAGATTGTCACTTAGTCACTGAATAATAGTAATGTTGTTTAACGTCAGTCGTAACGACAAAGGTCACTTGACGGAAGGAACCTACAGCTTGACGCGAAATTCGAATCACGGGTCCCTACATCATCCGCACGCGGAGGACGGTCCCCATCCAACTACTGAACGGATCAAACGTCTCTTAACCTCGCTGATCGAACAGGAAGCGGTGTTGTGATGTAGCCACGACGTGACTGTCAGTTATCGAATAGGTATGATGATGTTTATCCTAAAGAGAAGAGAGAAGAGGGAAAAGGGGTAAATTAAAGAGTGAAGAGGGGAAAGGGGTAAATTAAAGAGCGAAGAGGGGAAAGGGGTAAATTAAAGAGCGAAGAGGGAAAAGGGGTAAATTAAGAGGGATTTAAAATATTTATGTTATGATTTGACCTTCTCTCATTCAATTCATCAACGCTGAACAGTTGAAGTTATCGGAATAAACTTGTTTGGGGAAGATACGATTTGCCGATTCCATCATTTTACATATTTCATTTCCGTTCCGGTTATTAGTTACTGGTCAATATATTAATTTAATATTACACAGAAGTAAACGGAAGGTTTGGATAAACGGAAGGTTCCAAATTGCCGAAATTCCCAGTTCTTGGTCCAGTTTGCTTAGAACGAGCCTGAGGTGATACGAACTAACTCTCGATTGAAACGAATACATTTGCGTCGCTTTTGGGAAGCACAAACTCGTAGTGCATCTTTCTCCCGATGAATCATGCACCCGGACCTATAAAGCGAGGGGTGTCGGCAATGCGAACTAACGACACAGGCACGTAAATGATCCGGAACTTCACAACACATTTTGATAATGATAATATGGAGCACTGTTGCTGCCAGTCGTGATGATGCGACACGTACGGAAGCCTTGTCAGGAAATTAACCCTCTATGTACTTAACAATGATACTCCGAGCCGCTCGTACCCTGATTTATGTAAAACAGTAACAGCTTTCTTGAAATTTAAATTCAATCTAATAACAAATGTGTTATATATATATAATATATATGCAAATAACTGCAATGACCGCGCATTATATAAATGAATAGAAACGACATAAGTATTAAGGAACGTTTCTGCACACGAGGAGGAGAGATAACGAAATAATGAAAAATGAGGCGAACCGCCTGGGAATCGAACCCAGGGCCTTCCAATTGCCGGTCGGACGCTCTACCATTATGCTACGGACCTCACTCAATCACAAATCGAAATTCTCCCAAATAGGGCAGAAACCAATGCCCTCAGAGAGCACCCTCGCAAATCGTGAATATGCGCAAATAACTGCAATGACCGCGCAGTATATAAATGAATAGAAACGACATAAGTATTAAGGAACGTTTCTGCACACGAGGAGGAGAGATAACGAAATAATGAAAAATGAGGCG
>JAJOZX010000336.1:755000-822500 GCA_023014485.1 Bathynomus jamesi
ATTTGTTATGTCACTCCTTCGTTATGTCACTCCTTTGAATAGGACCGCAAAAAAGACATGTGTTACGAGTAATGTTATAAGATGTGCTCTATATGTTCTCCTTTCACTTCCAGACATTTCTGGACTCTGTTTCCCTACTCGACCTGGACTTTTTCCAGGACATCGGGCTGGGTTGCAGCAGAGGCTAACATTAGTCCTATGTTTCCGGACTTTTGACTCACCCTATATATATATTGTTTTTCCAACACCACTTCCTATCGATTAATCAAGTTAAGCGACCAGTGACTCGGATACCACGTAAAGCTGCGGGTCCCTGCGGAACGTAACCTTTACTATTAAGGAGGTTAAACAACCCCCCAAAACTTTAACAATGAAGTTATCATGGTCAAATTTTCCATGAACTGAGTTACAACCATTCATGATCGACCTGAATTGCAGTTACTGTTGGAATGCTGCGCTCTATTTTCTCCATCTACAGGAACCACCCAAATGTTGTTCTTGATTATGTGCCGCAGACCATCCGCACACCGAGAAAAATCGTCGGTTAAAACACTAAATATATGGTTAACTATTTACGCATTATACCAGATGGTTAATCCAACTTTTCTGTCATTGCACTATTTAAGTTTCTAGAAGAACAATAGGCATGTTTAGTGCAATTATAGTCCAGTCGGGTTAACCCTATAAAATAGCTGGAATAACTACTTGGTATAATGTGCAAATATTTAATTATTTAAATCATAGATTTTTGTTCGTGCAAAGTCAGGATTTTTGCATTAAACAGATCGCTCCGATTTGACCGCGTCTGATAAATTCGCGAACCACGCGTGCGACATTGATTTTACGCACGATTACCGCCAACAAATGATGTAAAATAATACAAACCTATACAGAGGAACACACCCCATATTCAATCCTTCTTCAGTAACCGAATCATTTCGAATTTGTCACCAACAGATTTCTTTCTTTAAGGACGGTTGAAAGGAAAAGTTGACTGCAAAAATCCTCACACTGCTGAAGTTCTGCGGCACATCATTAAGAACAACATTCGTTTGAGTCCTGTCGATGTGTTCCAGCGCATCTTCAACAACGTGCAGTGTTCATTTCTGACCACAAAACAACCGGAATCAATTCCTCTCCCAACACTGTGAGTGTGTGTGTGTGTGTGTGTGTGTGTGATGATTATGCGTTTAAATTCTTTGACTACCTCACTTTCAAAATGAAATACATTCTTTCCCGCTCTCCCTTTGCTGAAATCTCCATTTTAGGAGATTTCAATGTTCACCACAACCTTTGCCTTTCCTTCCATTTCACTAACACCCCTGGTGAACTAACTTATAACTTTTCTATCCTAAATTACCTAAAGCAGATTGTACAGCACCCTACTCGTATCCTCGATCGCCTTGGAGATAGGCCCAACATTCTGGATTTGTTTAGTACCAATCATCCTTCTTATTACTCTGTGAAACTTTTTTCTCCACTGGATTCCTCCGACCACACTCTTATATCTATTTCCTGTCCTATCGCTCCAATCCGGCCTTTGGATCCTCGCAACAGGAGGCGCCTTTGGCACGTTGGAGCCGCTGATTAGGCCCTTAGGAAGTACTTCTGTGACTTTCCATGGAATGATTACTGCTTCCGTGGCCGGGGCCCTTCCGAGTGTGTTGAGGGCATCACGGAGGTAATTCTCTCCGGCATGGAGACGTATATTCCATATTCTATTCTTACTACTAATGCAAAAATACCTTGGTTTAACTTTACTTGTTCAAATGATATCCGAAACAGAGAGGAGGCCTTCAGAAGGTACCGTCGCCATCCAACTCCTGAACCTCACTCATCTTATATTTCTCCCCGTAATCGTGCAAAATCTGTCCTTCGACTCGCCGAACATTCCTTCTTCAGACAAAAATATGAAAACCTATCCAATTCTAATACTTCTCGCTCTTTCTGGCATCTAGCAATGAACCTCTTCAACAACTTTACTTCCTCTTCTTTCCCTCCTCTTTTCCATTCCCACGGCTGAGTTACCGTTTCTTCTCCTGACAAAGCTGAACTCTTCGCTCAAACTTTCGCCTCCAACTCAACTTTCGACGATTCCGGTACTGTTCATCCATTTCCTCCTCCCTCTGACTCTATTATGTCTGAAAAGAGAATCTCTTCCAAAGATGTTTTTTCTATCCTATCTGGGCTCAACTCTAGGAAGGCGTATGGCCCTGATGGGGTTCTATCTGTTGTTCTCAAGAAATGTGCGTCTGTGCTGACACCATGCCTAGGCAAACTCTTTCGCCTTTGTCACTCATCTGGTACTTTTCCTTCCTGCTGGAAGTTCGCTTTCATTCAGCCTGTCCCAAAGAAGGGTGACAGCTCTCAACCCTCCAACTATCGTCCAATTGCTTTGATTTCTTGCCTTTATAAACTTTTTGAATCTATCCTTAATAGGAAAATTCTTAAACACCTCTCTTCTCACAATCTTCTTTCAGATCGTCCGTATGGATTCCGCAAGGGACGCTCTGTTGGCGATCTTCTTGCATCTCTCTGACTCTTCGTCATCCTCATTTCAGGATTTCTGTGAAACTTTTGCTATTGCGCTAGACATATCAAAAGTTTTTGATAAAGTCTGGCACAAATCTTTAATTTCCAAGCTGCCTTCTTTCGGTTTCTATCCTTCTATCTGTGCCTTCACCTCTAATTTCCTTTCCGGCCGATCTATAGCTGAGGTTGTAGATGGACACTGTTCTTCTCCTAACGCTATTAACAGTGGTGTTCGTCAGAGTTCTGTCCTGTCACCCACTCTTTTCCTTTTAGTTATCAATGATCTTTTAAGTCGCACTTCCTGTCCTATTCACTCCTATGCCGATGATTCCACTCTTCACTTCTCCACCCTCTTCCCAAAGCGTCCCTCTCAATAGTCACTCCATTATTCGCGAAGCACGGCTATTGTATACCTGACTTCTAATCTTTATGCCATCTCTGATTGGGGCAGAAAAAATATTGTGGCTTTCAATGCCTCAGAAACTCAGTTCTTCCCTCTGTCTATTCGTCATAATCTTCCACACGACTATCCCCTTACCTTCAGCAACACACAACTTAATCCCAAAGGTGGGCAGGACCGAGTTCCAAAAGGACCGAACTCCAGGAACTCGGTCCTTTTTAAGGACCGTGAGCGTTAAAGTCGGTCCTTTTCTCAGTGAGGACCGAAATGAGGAGCGACGGTCCATTTTTAAGCAATTCCGGACGGTCCGGTCCGGAAGGTCTTTTTTTAGTGATTTTAGTGTGTTTAGTGATCATTTGAAGTTCTAAAGAAGATGGATCGTTTCCTCCAGAAGACTCAGAAAGAGACTGAGACTGAACTGAAACTTGTTTCAACACCTGAAGGACTTGTTCATCAAGTTTAACACGCCTATCCCATCCAGTGCCGCCGTGGAGAGGCTCTTCTCTTTGGGGAAGGACGTCCTCAAGCCGAAAAGTTCAGGGCTCAGTGACAGCCATTTTGAAATGCTAGTCTTCTTGAAGGGAAACTCAAGCATTTAACTTAACTTTTTTTCATCATTTATGTATTGTATTAATTATAATTTACGTTAATAAATTTAAAGATTTCAGGTGTCTTTAATTTCATTTTTCATTTTAATCAAATTTTTCACTTATATTATATATAAGGACCGAGGACCGAGTCGTTCCTAGGTCCTATCTTCAGAAAGGACCGTGACCGGGACCGTCGGTCCTTTATGAGGCCCGGGTGCCCACCTTTGCTTAATCCTTCCTCTTCTCTTAACATTCTTGGCGTTTCCTTTTCTCGTGATCTTTTTTTCTGGAAAGATCACATATACTCGCTTTCCAAAATAGCTTATATATATATATATATATATATATATATATATAAGCAAACAACCACAGGGAAAAGGAAACACGAAGTCCGATCGCTTTCGTGATATATTCACATTATCAAGGAGGAACAGGAAATAGACGGAGATTACAAAGTAAATGAGTTAAATAGACAAGCAAAAAATTCACAATCGGCACCTCAAATTAAAGGCCTTAAAGCCCTCTAAAGATTTTTTCAATTGATAACATAATCTGTAGGCTGCTAAATTACTAAATATAAAAGAAGTATATAGATGAAATTAGACAAAAAACCAATACAGAGAACAAAAATTATTATAATGGTTATTAACACTAATATTTAATTAAAGCAGGCAATTAAGTAGCAAGAATTTAATGAAAACAAATAGATAACATAGATAACAAATAGATAACATAATCTGTAGGCTGCTAAATTACTAAATATAAAATAACTATATAGATGAAATTAGACAAAAAACCAGTACAGAAAACAAAAATTATTATAATGGTTATTAACACTAATATTTAATTAAATATTAGTGTTAATAACCATTATAATAATTTTTGTTTTCTGTACTGTTTTTTTGTCTAATTTCATCTATATAGTTCTTTTATATTTAGTAATTTAGCAGCCTACAGATTATGTTATCTATTTGTTATCTATGTTATCTATTTGTTTTCATTAAATTCTTGCTACTTAATTGCCTGCTTTAATTAAATACTAGTGTTAATAACCATTATAATAATTTTTGCTCTCGGTATTGGTTTTTTGTCTAATTTCATCTATATACTTCTTTTATATTTAGTAATTTAGCAGCCTACAGATTATGTTATCAATTGAAAAAATCTTTAGAGGGCTTTAAGGCCTTTAATTTGAGGTGCCGATTGTGAATTTTTTGCTTGTCTATTTAACTCATTTACTTTGTAATCTCCGTCTATTTTCTGTTCCTCCTTGATAATGTGAATATATCACGAAAGCGCTCGGACTTCGTGTTTCCTTTTCCCTGTGGTTGTTTGCTTATTAATAAGATCACGTGTTATTTTGTGATTTTAGTGCATATATATATATATATATATATATATATATATATATTATATATATATATACGATGAATTTCACAATTAAACACGTGAAATGAATGAATGATGCAAACCCACAAGGAAAAAGAAAAACGATTCCAAGGTCTTTCGTGTATTCAGAGCTACGCCTCGTCAGGGAATGACGAGGAATGAATTCCCTGACGAGGTGTAGCTCTGAATACACGAAAGGCCTTGGAATCGTTTTTCTTTTTCCTTGTGGAATTGGAATTGCATCATATATATATATATATATATATATATATATATATATATATTATCTAATGTGTATACTGTATAATTTATCATTGTAATAAATCGTTCAAATGATCTTCGCACTGTATTATTTTCACATGCATTGAAATTAAAAAAAAATAATATTTAATAAAAAAAACTGAATTTCGAAGTGAAACTCAAATAAAATGAATTTAATCTTCAAACAAAGAATAAATCTAAAGCTAATTTACTGTTATACAAAAATCTAGTTTCGGACGATTTATTTACCATAAATGTTCACTTTAAAGTGTATATTTAAAATGTGCGCCTCTCTCTCTCTCTCTCTCTCTCTCTCTCTCTCTCTCTCTCTCTCTCTCTATAATTTAGAAGTGATAAAAAATGTGAGACACTTTCCATGTTTGTAATAAATATTTTGTACATCACATAATTGTGTTACTAATTATTATTATTATTATTATTATTATTATTATTTTATTGAAGTTAGCAGAAAGTTTACGTAATTTTCAACAGTTTTATATTGTACGATATTAATTATAAAGAGCGAGGAGGGCCAGAAACTGCTGGTACAGCGTTCAGGTCA
Organism: Bathynomus jamesi; assembly: GCA_023014485.1. Taxonomy (NCBI): domain Eukaryota; kingdom Metazoa; phylum Arthropoda; class Malacostraca; order Isopoda; family Cirolanidae; genus Bathynomus; species Bathynomus jamesi. The sequence continues at coordinate 760,735 of JAJOZX010000336.1, forward strand.
ACTAATGCGGCCCATTCTTCTAATTCCTATATTATACCCAACCTCAATTCGCCTAAAGATAAAGGTGTTACACACTGAGCTACACGCGCTCGCTATGGTGTTGCATTTATATATATATATATATATATATATATATATATATATATATATATATATATATATATATATAATATATATTAGTGGTGGACCGAATGTCAGTTTTTCAACATCTGCGGATGCGGATATTTAGTTAATCTATCAATATAATATAGAATTATGAATATATGACATAATTTTTCAAATTTCGTGATATTACTATTATGGCAGGCAATGCATAAGAATTAAAATTAATATTAATGTTTTCATTATGATAAAAATAATAACTTTCTCAAGAGTTTCAGCCACAGAAAATTCAATGAAACGAGTTTCATTAAATTTTGTGTGTTAGCAGCTATTTATATTTTGAGGTTTATATATTTGTTTGTTCATTAATAATTAATACTTTACATGAAATGTGCATGACTGGACCTTATAAGCTACTTTATAAGCTAATTTAATTGGAAATTGCATAATTTATTAGAGGTAATATCCGCAAAACATCCGCAGTCAGAAGTGCGGTTGCGGATGTGGATGTTAAAAATGATGCGGATGCGGATGCGGATATCCGGTCCACCACTAATATATATTATATTCTGAGTTCTTGGTCCAATTTGTAGATATGAATGTACTTGTGGTTGGAATGAGAGCATATGTGTTGCCTGGAGCAGAAACATAAAGTTGGGGCGCATCTTGTTCCTGATGAATCACGTACCCAGACCTCTACATAGAGCGAAGGGTGTCTGCGAAGCAAAGCGACGATACAAGCAGGAAAATGAATAGGAGTTTTAGCGTTCATTCGATTACGATGACGCGAAACAACGTTGCTTCTACTCGTTAGTACGTTGACCCTCTATATACCTGACAATGAAGATACGAGCTGCGCGTACCTTGAATGAGTACGGTATATGGGCGGAGCAGTTTTGTAAAAAGACTTAATCTATTAACACACTATGTCAAAGACAGTGATATATATATATATATATATATAACCCGTTCTTTTGCATGGTTTTTTTGAAGAAGCGGTTTTATTTAAAATGTAAACCTAAAAATGATGAAAGAATGGGAACACTTTCTCTTATCACATCTGAAGATCATCTTAACTCTTATTGTTGGATATTAAGAGTAATTTATTACGATTAATTTTTAATATATAGGGTGGGCAAAAAGTATGGGCACCCCCTCAAGCTATTTACATACTGTATCTAATTTTTACAATAGAGGTAATGCTCAGACTTTTTTTTTCCACCCTGTACATTATCAGGACCTCTAAAATTATATTAAAATGCGATTTAATTAATTAATCTATTAAATTACCAACCACAAATTGGTTAAATAATGTAGAAAATCTTGTTTGCGCGTATCCAACGACCTGATTATTATTATTATTATTATTATTATTATTATTATTATTATTAACTCCATTTCATGATGATTAACAGTAATTTATTAGTTTAATTTGTAACATATTAATATTATTATTATTATTATTATTATTAACTATATATCAATAAGTATTGTAATATAGCCTATGGTGGTCCAGTTGGGACTTTTAATATAGTCTACTTTCCTGTCTCTGATCGTCCTTTTGACTATTGAATATGGAGAAGAGAATTGAAAATGTTGTTACTATCATCTATATTTGGTTCTATATTCTTTTTGTGAAGTTTAAATTTAATTTTCAGTCGAAAGATTAAAATTAGTAATTTTAAATTGATTTCGATAAAATAATGGTGGCCATATTAGCAATACACTTAAACGAAAAAGAAATGCGGATTGCGGATCCTGGTGGAGTTACGCACTATTGCGCGTTACGTGAATAAACTCGATTTTCATAATGTCGACGACGTTCGACCTTATACGAGTACGTATTTGCATTTCAGATTTCAAACTATTACTACTACTGCTACTACTACTACTACTACTACATTCAGATTTTCAATGAAAATGACTAACCTAACCTAACCAGACTTAATCTAACCAATCGTATTTAATTTTAATTTTACAGAGCTGGGCACTTGCGGTTTTTTTTGCGGTACTGCGGTACTGCGGTACTACCGTGTTGGTCGGTACCGCGGAAAGTACCGCGGGAAATTTGAATGCGGTAGCGGTACTGCTGTACTTTCAGCGATCCTTTGCGGTACTGCGTTATGCGGTACCGGTTTGGTAGTGCGGTAGTAGTACCGCAGTACCGCAAAAAAACGCGCAAAAAAACGCAAGTGCCCAGCTCTGTAAAATTAATTTACCTAACCGGGCATAATGTAACTTAACCTAACCTAATTCAATAGAATTTTTAATGTCGAAATTATGCATTTCGACATTGTGCAGATAAACCTTAAGGATGTTGACATTTTACAGACTGTCTTTGTTGCTCCGCTACCACACTATTGAGTTCGTGCCAAAATTTAAATTATTCGCCAAAATGTGTTCGTTTTTATCGTTTCGTTCTGTCGAAGTCGTACCTTACGACTGCACAAAGTTTTTTTTAAGCTATATAAGTCAACCCGAGTGCGCAACTAACCTAACCTAGCCTTTACTAATATTGAAGCATAAGGACATTTCTTTCATTTGGACAAACAAAACTATATAAAAGAACATATTTTGGCCCATAAAATAAGTTTTGCCGCAAACGCCATAATCTAACATAAAATCTATGCGGTTCGTAGACAAAATTAATTGGTGACTCCCCGCTTTACGGCCTAGGCCTAACATTAATTAATATATAGTCTTTTATAATTTTTACACGTATGTTAAATATTTTTCATTGTTTCTAGAATATTTAGCAAGTATCGCATTGGCTATATACTTATCAATATACAGTATATTTGATTTGAAATATAAAAGAAAATGGAAATAATTACTGAACGTTCGCTATAGCTCGTAAGTTGTAGGTCTACAAACACAATATTGATGATGATGATAATGATAATGATAAGCTTTATTGGAAGGATATAATACTGGTATTATTTTCGTTTTACGACATAAAACAAATAATTTATATTAACTACTTATATTCTATGTAAACCTATTTTCGGAGCAAGTGTAGTTTACGTCCTCCTGCCGCAAAAGGGGACACAAACTACACTAGGTCAAACTTGAGGAACGTAAACTACACTAGGATCTTTAGAAGATATTTTTTAAATGAATCCATTAAATAAAACGTTAAAACTAACGAAAATATTACGACTTAACCTAACCAATCGTCAACTCATATATAGGCTATATACAGGGTGTTTCATAACATGTGGGACGCACTTTCAGGATGGATTCAGGACCTGAAAACAATGAAAAAATTTACATAAACATACGCCCGAAATCGCTTTGTTTCCGAGTTACACCCCATTATGTGTTCCAGCAAGTATCCGCCTTACTTTACTGCCACTCCTCCAACTCAACAGTTCTGACGCTGATTGGTGTACCACCATCTGAAACTCGCTTGTTGAATGATCCTGTATCACCAAGACGCTCGTCTATGCTCTGAAAGGTCTTCTTATCTGGCAAACGGCGATTCGGAAACCTTTCCGCATACAAACGTCTTGCTGCGGCCGCATTACACTCGGCAAGTCCATACATGAGATGCATGTCTGCCATTTCTCCGTTTGAATAAGCCTCCATTCTCACTTCAAATGCACACTATCACTGAATAGCACAAAAAATTTTAAGGTTTTTTTACGCTGGACTGCACTTATTCACTTACGAAATATTACAATCGGCAAGGCCATACATGAAATAAGTCTCGTACACACTCACAAACTGTCGGCAAGCAGTGTTTGTAAACAGTTTGCGGAAAGAATTACTGGAACACAAAACGGGCTGTAACTTGGAAACAAAGCGATTTCGTCGATATGTTTATATAATCTTTTTTCATTGTTTTCAGGTCCTGAATCCATCCTGAAAGTGCGTCCCACATGTTATGAAACACCCTGTGTGTGTGTGTGTGTGTGACTCAGAGCTGGGCACTTGCGCGTTTTTTTGCGGTACTGCGTTATGCGGTACCGGTTTGGTAGTGCGGTAGTAGTACCGCAGTACCGCAGTACCGCAAAAAAACGCGCAAAAAAACGCAAGTGCCCAGCTCTGGACTGTGCTGTGTGTGTGTGTGTGTAATATATAGTAGGGGGAACGTAAACTACACTTGCTCCCTATATTTTCTATTGCAAAACACTCCAAAATGTTTTGTTTAGTAACACACACACACACCACACACTCTCTATATATATATATATATATATATATATATATCGCGCCGTAACGAGTTCAAAAATTGGGTAACTATAATGAAGGTTCAGAAATTCTCCGATGTTAATTGTTAGGTTAAAGTCAATTTCGAGGAAGGTTGAGTTTTTGTTGTTCGCAAACATCGAAGTAAATCCAATTACAAAATAGTTTTGTTCAGACATGGAAAAGACAAATTTCAATTTTATAACTATGCCCCGCGCATAGCTGAAGAAGCGTGTTTACTTTCGAGGGTCAAGTAGGAGGGAAGGGTAGGCGTAGTTTCTGTTTTGGGGAAGTGGGGGGGAGCAGCAGTATTTTAGGAATAGTTGGCAAAGAGGGTAGTGTAGGGGAGGAGTCGAAATGTGAGGTTCCGTCATATGTCGTTTCCCAAGAAATGTTCCGAATGGCTTTATTGTGTTACACCGCACCGCACTTCAGGCTTATTTACACTCCAGCTTAGTCTCTCTTCCAAGCCGGAATTCGGTCTTTTTATTTCTCTCTCTCTCTCTCTCTCTCTTTCGTTTGGATTATATATATATATATATATATATATATATATATATATACTGTTTTATAATATTTCTGTACGATAAAAATTCGAGATTGGAGATTATCCCTCGCTTATACTTTTTATACAACCTGAGAATGACGTCACTCACTAGGATTAGGATTAAGGATTAGGTGGGATGTAGGTTATCCCTCGTATAAAATACAATTATAGTATCACGTCACAGTAACGAAACTTGTAATATAAAGTTTATTTTCGTTTGTTGTCTATTTTCTAATCAATGTTTAGGATCAGCGTTCATTGTTTTATTGTATAGCGAAATAGTCGAAATTACGCTTAGATATAGTACAGTGGCGAAGAAGGGATGCGCTTTACTTTTAATTACGAGTCTAGGTTTGGTCCATGATGACATCACGAGGATAATGCTCCGCCCTCCGTTTTCTTTTCTGTTTTTGCGAATGAAGCCTTCGGGAGATCACGTGACCGAGAGTCCCTCGCGAAGGGTCTCTTTGGACGAGAGGTTTTTGATCTTCGCTTCGTTATTAGTCTCTCTCTCTCTCTCTCTCTCTCTCTCTCTCTCTCTCTCTCTCCTTTACATTTCAAGATATTAATATTTCTTTATCTATTTTTTTCTTCACGATATTTCAAATTTTTTAAAACATTGATTTTTAAGATGGAATTAAATAAACATTTACAGTTCAAATTTATTTATAACGTTTGGATTTTGTAAATGTGGATTATTTATTTACACTCAGATTATGTATTTACTGAATATTGTATGTTCCACTCGTAAACGATTATATATAAACAATTTACAGTAGAAGATGGTGTGGCGAAACAACAATGGATAAATATAACAGATATTTTCTGCCCTTTTCCCGTACATATTGCGTAGATATTTTATAGGTACACTTTTTTACCTATAAAATAACTATCTGGATAATTTCTCCGCATACGTGTCTCGATACGTACGTATATAATACATAGTACGTATTCCGCGAGCACGCACGACGAACAAAGCGTAACTACAAATCGTTTGAGCAGATTCATAAGTAATGACAAATATTGTACTGTAACTTTATTATTCCTAAAATAAAATAATAATAATAATAATAATAATAATAATAATGGTCATATATATTATTGAAAGTGTATAAAAATAATTTAATTAAACAAATTCTGTCTCTGAAATTAATCACTCCTATAAACCTCCAAAGACACGATATTGAGGAATGAAAGTGTCAGGATGTTGCGTTGTGTACCAAGGAATATTGTATGTATGGGAGAAGTCACTGGGAAATGGAGTGATTGGAATGCCCTTCTTTTCTCGTGACCACTCGCTTTATATGGATATGTCTATACCCTCTTCTTTCTACGAAGATGTAACAAGGGAATTTTGATGGGAATCGGGTACAATATTTTGCTGGAAACTGCAAAATGCGTCATAACATAAATTTAACAATTGTAAGTACGTATTGCCTATTCCCAGCAATTTCTCTCTCTCTCTCTCTCTCTCTCTCTCTCTATATATATATATATATATATATATATATATATATACGTAATTCTTTTTATGATAATTTTCAATTTTTCACCTGTTGTTCCTACCTGTTCTTGGTAGTTATCTGACTTCATTTTTTAGCTTCACAAAATTACCCATTTCCCCTTATGATCAGACTCCGTTTCACCATTATGTTCAATATTTCACTAATAAATAAAGTTTTTAACTTGAATTACTTTTATATATTAGTAATATATATATAAATAATCATAATTCATCGAATGTGCAATCAGTAATATTTGATATTAACGATACAATGTGTAAAACTAATTGTCCGAAATAATTTGAAATTGATAGCGATTGAATGAAAAACTTGAGTGCGTTTCGTTCAATATAATTGCCCTCTTCCGGTCATTTCGTAAAAAAAGTACCCTGCGCTGTACTTATACTGTACTCCCGGATACTTTCGTACTTTTTAGTACATTTTATCATACTTTCATCATAATTTACATTTGCAATATTTTTTTGTTGACTTTTATAATTGTTTATATAGTAATTGGAAATTTTGGCTCTGAGTCAAGGAGTACTATTTCTGGAATTACAGTCTCTCCCTTACATTTTTATACGGTCATGACGCCATTTTACGACTCTTTTGGCATCCACTTATTGTTATACCGAGGTAGTACCCATTAGAGGGTCTTTGTTGTACGAATTTAACTGATATGAAACATGTCTTCAGTTTCTGATAATGAACCTTTATTAAAATTGTGTGTCATTCACATCTTAATTAAAGTTATTTATGTACAACACACGCTTTATTTATAGTTCACAATGTTCACTGTTGCTGCAACACGCACGCACACGCACGCGCACACACGCACACACACACACACACACACACACTCCATATATATATATATATATATATATATATATATATATATATATATATATATATATACCTTACCTTATGAACCTTATGTTGTTTCGTGCGTTGGTCTCTCTTCACACGGAGGTCAAGCTGGTGGCCCCGCCTCTAGGTCTGGCCTGGTGGAGGAGCGAATTGCTTTCTTGCGCTCTCCACCGTACATAGCCAGGCACGCCCGGCTCATCTGGTACTGTCTTGAGCCAGGCATCCAGTCTTTTCTTGAAGACTTCAACTTTGACCCCCGTTACGTTTCTGAGGTCCTTAGGAAGCTGGTTGAAAAGTCTTGGCCCCCTGACAACCAAGCTATTTTCCTTCAGGGTTGAGGAGGTCCCTTGTCGGGCCTTTAATTTGGGAACACTACACATGCTGCCTTTCCTATTTTCCAGTGTTGTTTGAATGGTAATTGGGTTTAGTTTTAGGTTTGGTACCAGTTTTTCGATAATTTTCCATATGTAGATTATGATGTACCTCTCTCTTCTTCTTTCCAGTGAGTACAGATTTAGTTTACGTAGTCTTTCCCAGTAGTTGAGTTCTTTGCAGCCATCAATCTTGGCTGTGAAATGCCTTTGCGTTTCTTCTAGTTTATTAGTTTCTTCCTTTTTTATATGGGGACGTCAAAACTGAGCAGTATTCAAGTTTTGGTATAATCAGTGTTTTTAGCAGGGGAATCATTACTGTCCTGTCCCTTCTCTTGAAAGTTCTTAGTACCTGTCCGGCGACTCTTTTTGCTTTATTTATCGCTATCTGAGTTTGTGTTTCGAATTTCGCATCATCTGTCATTATTATCCCGAGATCAATCGCTTTCGTGTTTCCCTGAATTTCTTGTCTATCTGGAGCATAATATGCAGTCTGTTTAAGTTCTTCTTTTCTACCATATCTCAAGAGCTGAAATTTCTCGGCGTTAAATGACATGTTGTCTTCTGACCATTTGTATATTTTGTTCGTGTCCCTCTGCAAGGCCTCCACGTCATGTACATCGCTGATTTTTCTGCTGATCTTTGTATCGTCTGCAAAGGATGTTACTATACTGTTGCTGTTTACTCCGCTGTCTATGTCTGTTAACATGATTATGAACAGGAGTGGGGCCAGTACTGTCCCTTGTGGTACTGAGCTGCGTACTTCCGATTCTGATGATGATATACCTTGAATTTTGACGACCTGCAGACGATCTCTAAGGAAGTTGTAGATCCATTTTCCCACTTTGCCTGTTATTCCCATATATTTAATTTTATGTGCTATTATACCATGGTCACATTTATCGAAAGCTTTACCAAAATCTGTGTATATAACATCGTAGTTGTCATTGCCTTCCAATGCATCTAGGATATTGTTGTAGTGTTCTATTAGTTGTGATAGGCATGATCTACCTGATCGGAATCCATGCTGATTTCCGTTGAATCTTTTCCGTGTCTCCAGGAAATCATAAATTTTCTCTCTAACTATTCTTTCAAATACTTTGGTGAGGTGGGACGTCAATGACACTGGTCTATAGTTCTTTGCTTGAGATCTGTCCCCTCCTTTATATATAGGGACAATGTTTGCTCTTTTCAAGATGCTCGGTATTTCCCCAGTGTCTAGGGATCTTCTCTATATCCAGTATAAAGGTGTAGCTATTTCATTTTTACAGTTTTTAATCAATAATGCGTTCCAATTGTCCGGACCTGCAGCTGAATGTGGTTTCATTTGTCCTATAGCTCTCGCTACATCTTCTGGTGTAAAATCAAAGTCTGTTATGTACTCTCCTTGCAATTCCTCTTCAAAGGATGCATTTATGTCAGGTATCGCTTTGTCACTTTTTGGGGTATGAAAAATTATTCATATTGAGCTCTCAATGTATCAGATATTTCTTTTGGATCGTCGGTTAGTTCATTATTTCCCATCCTTAAGGGCCCAATAGCGGCGCGCGTTTTTTCCTTTTTGCATAGCTATAGAAGTATTTTGGATTTTCCTTTATTGCTTCTACCGCCTTTTCCTCTTCCCTCTCTGTATGGTCCTTAATCAGGGCTTGTATTTCCCTATCGATACCCTCCAGTCTTTATTTTATTGCTTTCCTGTCATTATCTCTGCAGTTACCTAACTTCGCCTCCACTCTCTTTCCTTTGCGGAATAGTCTTCTCTTTTGCCTCTCTAGCCAGCTCCTCTTTCCTTTTGGCTGTGATTTCGGAGCATATTTTTCTAAAATTCTCAGCGTTTTTTCCTCCAAAGTTGTTAGCGTTTCTTCAGTTGTTTTATTCTCAAAAATTGTTCTCCATTCTATTTGGGCCATGTGCGATCTGATTGCTTCCCAATTTATAGTCTTCGAGTTTAAGTTAAAGGCCCCGAATTTACTTCTTTCCACAATATGTGTATTGTCTTTTAATGCTGTCGTCATATTTATTGATATGTCGATTAAGTTGTGGTCTGAGATAATGGTTGGGGTTATTTTTATATCAGCAATCAAGTTCGTGTTATTCGTGAATACCAGATCCAGGCAGTTATTTTTTCTGGTATTTTCTGTTATCTCCTGTGTCAGCATAAACTCATTTGTGAGAGCCATCAACATTTTTGCTTGCTCCTGGTCTTCTCTTGTGCCCCCCTTGTCCTTGTGAATATATATATTCCTATCCACCTTTTTGTATTTTATAAATGGGAAGTTAAAGTCTCCGCAGATCATTATATTGGGGGATGGAGGGTTTATGGCCTTTATTAGCGTTCTGATGTCATCAATGGCCTCCGAGAATTTTTCGGTTGGGGTGCTTGGAGGTCTATAGATGACTATTACTATCAAGTTTAGTTTTTCTATTTTCACTGCTAGGAGTTCCACATAGCTGTTTGATTTACTTATTATTGTCTCTGTCATATGACCTTCCTGTACATATCTAGCACAGCCACCTTTCCGTCTCGTCGTTCTATCCGCTCTTAGTAAGTTGAAGCCCTCTATATTTATCTCTTTCTTATCAATACAATGTTCGCAGTTTTCACAATTTCCTTGGCAATCTTTAAGATGAGTTTCTGTGAGGAATGCGATGTCCGCCTTTGTTTCGTCCATAAATCCTTTCAGGTACGAAACCTTATTGAGTGATTGGTTTGGTCTTATTCCTTGAATATTACCCAGGACAATTTTTATGTTCTCTGTTTTTTGTTGCCCCTTGTGCATTTCAAGTTCGTTTTCCTTCGATATCGCTTGATTCGTTGCCCTATGATCCTCCGAAAGAGATCCGTTTCCGCCTACTTGTATTGGTAGCTTCTTGCCCGGTAGCGATTTGGCTCGGGGGTTTCCAGCTGTGTCAACTGCATGTGGATGACGTTTAGCATCCGTAAGGTGTCTGTGTATATATATATATATATATATATATATATATATATATATATATATATATGATACAAACAGACCAAACAGACCGTGCATGGAACAAGGAACTCTTCCGGGAAAATTAAATCCACTATAGTCCGAATAAGTAATGATAAATGACAAACACTATAGTTTTTCTTTTTCATGATGTTAGGGCGACGTGGGCAACGGGTCACTCGCAAAGAGGCCCCAAAAATATACCTATGTGCTTTGCAGATAGCTGGTATTTGTCATTTACCATTACTTATTCGGACTATAGTGGATTTAATTTTGAAGAGTTCCTTGTTCCATGCACGGTCTGTGTTTAACATATATATATATATATATATATATATATATATATATATGGGATTCAGGGTGTATCAAAAAATTATACCTCCTCTCCCCCCTATGCAATAAGCGCAAAAGATTTTTTTTGAGGTTATAGTTGGAGCAAATAAATCTTAAGGCTCATATATTTATATATTACTTCATCGTAATTATGTATGAAGTGATATGTTATCTTTTAATTAATCTAAGAGCCCAGTAATGCCTAAAGCATAATAATGACCCAATTAAATAAAAAATAAATATCAATTGGCCAATTACTGATTGTATTTTCTGTTAAAACTATCGTAAAATTGTAAAACAAAAGAAAAACGTTTTTGTATTATTTAAGTTTACATAAAGTTTGTATGACGTATTTTTAATACGTTCGTGTTTTTTTGAGCGAGACAAAAAAAGATTTAAAAATGGCTGAAGTGTCTCAATGACAGTGTCTCAATGTCCTCAAATTTTCCTCACAAATTATTGCAAAAGTTTTCACAACTGCCGCGCAAATAGTTCACTCCCGTCCGTGTTTCACGAAAGAATATGGGTGACCGTACGTGGCTTTTGAGCTCTGGAGATTGCGCACCTTTTTTTGTGTCCCAGAGATTGAAAGTTTTTATATAACACTACGCGTCCTGTCTATCTCCAGGGTGTTCGAGAAGTCCCGTCACCCCCTACAAAATATACATATTGTAAAACCAATTTTGTTTTTGTGTCATTAATTGAATTTATATGTGATTCATTGACATTTTTTCTTTTCCAGGTATTAGAGTTGTGTGAACAATGGCAGACCAGTCCACTTACACTCTGGAAGAAAGGATAGTGATAAGCACATGGGCTCATGAAAGGTCACATACTGGCAAAACGATGCATGATATCCAGAGAATGACTTGAACACGAGATTCAATAAGGCTGCGTCACCAAACAAGACGGTATTACGCTGGGAGAAAAAGCCGTTTGAAACTGGCTCCATCAAGGACAGACCACGGTCGGGAAAGCCAACAACGCGAGCAGAATAATGTGAAGGTATGATTGCATCGGTAGCTCGTTCACCGAAAAATTCACTTCGGAAACGATCACAAGAACTTGCAGCAGTCCCCGTGTCCACAATGAGAGATCACATGATAAAAGATCTCGGCATGAAACCATACAGCCCGTCATTTGTGGCCACCCCGAAGTCCAGATGTATCTTCATGTGACAATGCGTTATGGGGTTTCGTCAAGCAGAACGTATCCCGGGTGCGTTACCGCATAACAGAGGAACTGAAACACGCTGTTCGAGATGCATTTGGTGCAATCACGCCAGCAATTCTGCGTCGATTCTCACACCGCACATGGGGGCGCATAATCCTTTGTTACGAAAATGATGGTGCACAGACACAGATATTCTTGATTAGTAACTGTATTTACTGTAATTAAAGTAATTGTTGCTAGTGACTAGTTTCTTAAATTACACCTACCATACATAAATACAATTAACCACACAAAAATAAAATTGGTATTACAATATGTAAATTTTGTAGGGGGTAACGGGACTTTTCGAACACCCTGTATTTGTTTAACCGTCTCTCTCTTTATATATCCGTCTATTGTACAGGGTGTCCCATAAGTCCGGCATCATAGGAGAAATTCATATTTTTCTATTTCTACAAACCATAATTCATATTTTTCTCTTTCTACAGGCCATAATGTCTGTGAGCAAGGAAGAACGAATCCAGATAATTCTACTCATAGGAAATCGGAGTCAAAGAGAGGCCGCTGCTGAATTTAACAGACTGCATCCAGACCGCGAGCCAATAACACAGAGTTGTGTTGGCATACTTGTTGCAAAGTTTAAGGAAACAGGATCCATAGAAGATAAACCACGCAGTGGACCTTCAAGGAGGTCCACTGACGATGATACAGCGACTGCTATCCTGGCTCATTTTAACAGAAGTCCCAATAAGTCTCCGGCGATTGTCCGCCGAGACAGGAGTGTCGAAAAGTAGCATCCATCGCATTCTTCAGGCTCACAAATGGCATCCATATAAACTTCAGATCCTACAGAAATTAAACGAAGATGATGATCCCGACCGGCGGATGGAATTTTGTGAATGGGCTACGGAACAATATGCTTGGGATGCCAATTTCCCGTCCACCATTCTGTTCAGTGACGAGGCTGTTTTTTATGGAAATGGTGAGGTAAATCGACAGAACACCCGCTACTGGTCTCAAAACAACCCTCACTGGTATACCTCTTCAAAGGAACAAGGTGCATCTCGGGTGATGGTATGGTGTGGAATTTGGAAGGATCGCATCATAGGCCCCCTCTTTTTCGATGAACATGTCACTGGAGGCACCTACCTACGTATGTTCAAGGAAGAAGCATTTCTCAGTGTCTTGAACGAAGAAGGAAATTTCCCAACATGGTTCCAACAAGACGGCGCTCCTGCACATTACAGCACCCAAGTAAGGGAATACCTGTACCAACAATTCCCTGGTCATTGGATAGGACGTCGAGGGCCTGTGGAATGGCCAGGTAAAAGCCCGGATCTCACGCCACTAGATTTTTATCTCTGGGGTCACTTGAAAGCGCTGGTATACGCAGAGAAAATTAGGAGTGTTGAACATTTGCGGCAGCGCATTATTGGGGCATGTAACACCATTACTCCTGACATCATTCACCGTGTGCTTGCTGACTGGGTATCACGTCTGAATTTGTGCATTGAAAACAATGGTGGACATATTGAGCACGTTCTGTAAATAAAAGCTTTTGTTTTGCCTTTTTTTATTATTTTTCCTATGATGCCGGACTTATGGGACACCCTGTATACAGACTTATCAAACGTATAAATGTTGCACTGTTAGAATATACGTGTCCAAGGCAGATGCGGATGTTACGCAGGGTATAGTACTTAATTACATACAAACTACACATATCTTCGCACTTACACTTTGTCTCGGCGTTTCGGCATTCCATTTGACCTTTTATTAAGCTGTATATATATATATATATATATATATATATATATATATATATATATATATATATATATATACCGTTAACAAGGTAGTAAATGTTTTTGATGAAAATTTATATAGTTTCTGGATCCACATAACCGCAGTATCAAATAACTTTAGGCACTTACAACTTGTTTTGCATTAAGACTACGGTTATTATTATTATTAGAGAATACAAATTGGCCAATTTTCTGGTAATAAATAAATAATGTTTTTTCATGGCTTAATTATACTGTAATGATTGGTTAAGCAATATCTTTCAAGAAAGAATTTTAACTTTTACTCGATCTTCGAAGATTAAAATACAACGACCCCTTTTAAGGCATTTGGTTCTGTATACCATTAGTTGCTTGTTACCACAAACACATAATTCATTCAGATTATCCACAAAATTGCTTAACATATTACTTCTTCTGCTTCTAATTTTACCACCACCACCACCAACAACAACAACAGTAAGAAATTCGATAATCCTCTTAGCTAGTAGGATTTTAAAAACCTAGTAGTAGTAGTAGTAGTAGTAGTAGTAGTATGGTGGGGAATAGGCAGATTGCGGACGTTTCATTCGTATTTGCAAACTTCGTACCCCTTCTAACAGTACATTGCACCATTGCATCCCCCACCACCCGGGACTCCTCGCAATCCTTTGCGCTCCCCTCGTGACCCCCCCCTTGAAAGATCCTATTACTCCGCCGTGGATTCGGTCCCCAAGTTCCAACCTCCCTCTTTTTCCTCGCAACTTTCCCTTCTCCCCAACCATTTTCTTTCATGATGATTACCAATGAAATCGGAAGAAGATTGAGAGGTAGTAAATCAAATATTCCTTATAAAAATTTGTATTTTTATTTCAAGACGACGAAGAGTGTGGAGACTTTTGCGTTGTGTCCGTTGGCCGTCGTTCTCGCTGGTCAAATGGAACCAGATTAGATCACATGATGATTCATAGCGCTCATCCCTTCTCGTTCGTTATCACCCACGCGATGTTGACGTGGCAGTCATTAGACTTCGTTTAAAACGAAGCTCGTTAACACTTTTCACGAATGTCATATTGCGTACTCTCTCTTTCGACTGTTATATTATCATGTCATACCTTCCAACCTTCCGAATAAACAATAAACTCATCCTTTGTTATGCTCATTTTCGATAAAGAATATTCTTCATTAACTCTCTTACTACCAACTACCATTCTACCTTTGCATTTCTCGCAATTTGCATGGAATAATTTGGTTTATGTATGAAATCATTGGAAAGCCTCGTATTATGATTATGGTTGATCTGATGGGGGTCAATCGCCCCGTGAATGGTCGAAGTATAGTTTATCTTGTTACCACCTTTGTCCATAATGATACCGACAGTAAGTTTATACAAGTCATTTACGTTTAGAATATTTAATTTTTTGAACATTGAAAAGGTATGAGATCGTCCGTTATTTTCTGAGAGAGTTCGTAAACATTTTTTATGGATTACTTCTAGCGGATACAGTATATAATTCTTTGTACTACCCCATGTTAGGATTCCATGTTGCGAGTGTGGATGGATAAATAAGTAATACAGTGTGAGGACACTGTGGAGGACATTTTGGGGAATTGTTTTTTTTTTGTCTTTAAACATTATGTAGAAAAATGTAGATATTTTTGATTTGATATGTTGTGTGTGGCTTTTCAAATTTAATTTTTCATCTAACTTGATGCCAAGAACTTTAAATTAAATTCACTTTACCATAATTAAGTTATTTAACTTTTTCTATTTATTTTTGAAAATATATCAAATATATCGTTGCCAAAGACTTTTTTTATGTACAGTATTTTAAATCAGTGTCCAAATATTTTTAATTAGATGAACTTCTACTGTATATACCCAATTAATATATACCCTATTAAATAATGTTGCGATGCTATAAATTTTAAACAGTTTAAAATTATCAGCATCACTATATTAGTCAGCGTCCGTAGTTCACTGGATAACCGTTTCCCCGTAAGCGATGTGAACACACTAAGGTCGGGAGTTCGAATCCAGTTGGTGCTGATAATAATACGCAAATTAGAGCAATGGTGCTCATTTATTGGCCTGAGTGCTGTGCCAGTTTCTGGTCCGCTTGACTGATGCTTATTATACTAAATTGTTGAGGAGGGCATGTAGAATTTCATCTAATTACAAGTATTTGGACAGCGAATTAAAATAGGTATTAGAAATTTTGTGTGATAGTGTGCTTCAAAAAACTTTACTTCAAAACTACCTGAAACAATTCCTCTATGGACAATGTTTATAAACCAAGTTCAGCAATACCAACCTTGGCGAAAGATGTAAAATATGTTAAACGAACTTCATTTTGGGGGTTTTGGATCGCGTGATCGGTAGTAGAATTGCTGACTCTGAAACCATGTGACGAGGGTTCGAGTCCCATTAGTTTCTAATTTCCCATTTTATTGCTTTTTCTCTTCCCATATTGTTGAAGTACGGTTATTGCACTTAAAACGGATTCATATATTAAAACAGTATTGATAGTGTGAGTCTCTTACAAAACAGAAAAGAAATGAAGTCGTTGCTATTAAAATTTTTACCTCGAAGCAAGTTTAAAATTTATTTTTGTTAACGACATGTGCATTAAATCAATTTTTTTTAAACATAATAAGTCTTTAATTCGGAACCTTTGTTCGAGTGTAAATTACGTGCCCTGCGTGCAATGCTCTTTATTTTGCTGCGCTGCCCGCAAGTTTAAATATGTACGCACGAACACTGGACTGAGCATCCTCTCAGACCTCTTCCTATTGGAGCATTCCGTCTCGGCAGTGGCGTATTAAGGGGGGGCCAGGGGGGGGGCCAGGCCCCAGGGCACAGCTGTTTTAGGGGCCGATGTTTATAATGATATTAATGATAAATTTGGAATGCTCAACAATATCTCTCAACTAACTTCAGAGGAAGCATCAAACGCAATAAAAAATCTGGCTAGTCCATTACCCAAATGATTTTGAGGACAGCTTTCCATTTGAGTTTCAACATTTTGTACCATTTGTCAAACAAAACGCTTTAGCCGACATTCGCCCATTAGGACTACTACAGGAAATTCACAAATTGAGGGCTGTTTTCCCAAATGCTTTCATTGATTATCGCATTTATTTGTGTTTGATGATGTCAAATGCAACTGCGGAGCGTTCTTTTTCTCATTTGAGCATGATTAAAAATGTTAAACGTCAAATGCTAACCCAAAAGAAATTGCAAAGTCTGTCATTGTTATGCATAGAAAACGATATTTTGCAGAATTTAAATACTGAGCTTGTGACTGGAAAATTTAGTGATATGAAGCAGCGCAAAAAACTTCTGTAGACTGATGGTGGATGATTTTGTGATCAACTTTTGTACAGTAGATTAGTAGTGAACTGGCAGTTGTGTAATTGGTTTGATGTAATTGTAGCAGCTTGGTATATGTGTAAAACTTGCATTAGTTGATTTAGAAATAAATGTTTTTTTAATTTACACGACTCGAAGATTTATCTTGTTGAGGGTCCGGAAGAATATTTTGGCCCCAGGGCCCAAAAATCCTTAATACGCCACTGCGTCTCGGTGCCCTCATTGGACGAAGGGGGTAAAACGGAACAACCAACCAATCATCCGAGTATTGACGACCATGCCGTTAACAACAACCCGCCTTTTGATGTTGTTTTCTCATTATTGATTAATCTAATAAAAATTCAGATGTCATGATTTTAGAATCCTTGGAATAATTTCCAAGAATTCCTATTTACAATGTACTTATATACAGAGTGTTATCAAATTATGCTTCATAAATTAGTACACATATTCAGGACGTCAAAGTGGACAAAAAAGTTCCTATGAACATAAATCTGCAATCACTTCGTTTCCGAGATACATTGCTTTTTTGCGGAAGACGATCCAATTAAAATGAAAGTCATTAAAGTTTAGCAAAGTCGTAGTTGTCTGGTTGTTTAGATAGCTATTTTACTGTTGTTTTGATTGTATTTTGTTAGTTGTCATTTTAGAAACCAAAATTATTTCCTTCATTTCATGTGTCATACTCTCATGTAATGTTACAGAGCGTTATAGAGCAGTATTCTTTTGAGGAACTTGCTGATATGCATCTCGTGTTAGGAGAGATGCTAGGCAACGTAGCTGCTGCCCAACGCCGGTATACTGAAAGGTATCATAATAGGCGATTACCATCGAGGCGTACATTTCTTTCAGTTGACCGTCGACTACGTTGAAGCATGTACTCTGATGCAGAGAAACCATTTTGAGCATTTGCTGTAAATAAACTTTGATAACCTTTAATGACTTTCATTTTAATTGGATTGTCCTCGGCAAAAAAAGCAATGTATCTCAGAAACGAAGCGATTGAGAATTTATGTTCATAGGAACTTTTTTGTTCACTATGACGTTCTGAATATGTATACTAATTTATGAAACATAATTTAATAATACCCTGTTTAAACGAGGTCGAGGGTTCGACTCCAGTAGTGCTAACTAATAATAATCCAGGGGTTAGCGCAATGAGTGGCTTTCTTCTTGCCTGAGCGCTTTGTCAGTTTCTGGCCCTCCTCACTGATTACATATTATTATTATTATTTATTATTATTATTATTATTTTTCATTTGTACTTATCTACAGAGTTAATTCTGTAGAAAACAGGAAAAGTGATACAAATACCTATATAATAGTACTATTAATCTAAAAAGTGGCACTATCAGACCCAGAACTAGCATTTAATCTTGACAAGTGATGGTAAACTTCTGAAGTGAAGAGCCATGTTGTTAAAACTAGATATTAAATCAACCCTTTCCACCAAACATGACACTCCTTGCCTAACTTTAAATACCGATAATATGGATAATATAGACTTTGGGTCTATATTAGGTCTATAGACATACCCTGTGTCGTTTTTCAACTAGCTTTGACCAGGGACGTAGCCAACGGGGGGCGACGGAGGCGGCGCCCTCCCCTTAGAAAAGTCCATGAAAAAAATCTGCGGTAATTACAACCAAGATTCACCGCCAAACTATAAAACAATTTGGTATCTCTATATAATAGAAGGTGTCTATAATATATATATATATATATATATATATATATATATATATATATATATATATATAGTTATTTAAGCGATATTTTGCGTCGTTTTTTTAAACGTATCGTACTGAACTACTGAAATATGAAGCGCGGGGAAAATGAACATAGCTCGACACCAGTTAGTTTTGCATGCACTGCAGCATAGTACAGTGTAACGAGAGGGGCGTGTTGCATCATTGCATGTTGGTCAAGCTTCGTTAATTCGTTATACAATATCGCGATGGATATACGAAAATATTTCAAAAGAAAATCAGTTGAGTCGATTGAAGAACACAATGAAAGTGATAGAGCAGAACCCTCCCGTAAGGTTATTAGACAAGCGGAAAACGATGCGCATCAACCAGAACTAAGCGATGAAAATGCAAGTGTCAGCAATCAAGTACAGGTTGAGGTGCCGTCTGAAACGAAGGCTTCAGAGAACCAACCTACCACTGGTAATTTGATCTGGTATAATTACAAATTTACAAAAGAAATGTCTACGTGTTTGATACATATAAAGGCAAATAATAAAACAATATAATATACTCAGTAAATTGCTGGTCAGTGAATGTAGAATTATCACATATCATGTTGCGAGTCATTTAGAATAACTATCGAATATACATATGTAATAATATATTTAAAAAATCGGACAATCGTTAACGCAAACGACCCAGCAAACAATTGTTATTGCCATATAATGTTATCGTTATGTACCTTCTAATATTATACTGCTATTTTGCTAGATGGTTGTGATCAGTGTTCAGTGAAGCTTTTTGTGGTGTACCTATAGGTAAATTGCGTATTTACTAACGTATTCGATTTTGATTTAGTAAAGTAATTGCATATTTGATAAAGTACATATTTTTTGTTACGTAGCTCCTAAATTATTTTTCCATGCATTTATCCTGTTTAAAATTGTATATATGTTAGACAGATGTGCATTTCTTCTGTCTCAACTGATCTAGCTGTTTCTGCATCCGTTTGACTTGCCTTATACGTGAGAGTTTCATTTGGATCTCTTCTAATGATTTCGTTATTCAGAGATATGTTATACTGTTAAACGTGTATGCACTAAATAATTGTATGCATGAAATCAATAAATGTGTGAATAAAATAGTTACTTTCTTTGTTAAATATGAAAACTATAGGATTAATACCTGATTTCAAATTTCAGAAAATACAAGTAATTACATCATAATATAGCTTAGATTGTATCAATGTCACTGTCCTATCCAAACTTTTGTTGGAAAGGGTACATATTTCATGTGGATGGCTGTATACTGGCTGTTCAAAAATGGCAGTTGCGCTGACATTTTCAGACAGTTTTTACACAAAATAAGCTTAAAATGCGCTGGCTTACGGGGCTCCGCCCCGGATTCCGCTGGGGGAACTTCCAGCTCTCCCCACAACCCCGAACTGTATGGGCTCGCCCGATTCACCACGGAACCTGACGAACATAGCTCAAGTTCGCCACCCCCCCTTGGGACATTCCTGGCTACGTCCTTGGCTTTGACATGTTTTCTTAATAAGCCCAATTGGGTAGCCTAATCACAGCGCTAATTCAGAAAATTCCTTAACCTTTTAATGCTGAAGTTATATTACATGATCTTACTGGAACATGTAACATTTTTATTTAACCAATGGGGTTGTGAGAATACTCACGCGATGCCACACCATGAATTCATACAATTATGTATTCGTAAATAGTCTTAGCGTTCATAAATGACACATAAATAATAAATTAAATAATTTAATAATAAATGAACATAAATAATAAATTTCAAAATCATTTAATGTTGTCAAATAGGTCACATAAGTTAGTTAAATAGTATAAAACAGTTAAGAATTTTTACGCTCTTAAAATAATGTATTTAAAGTTGTTTCTAAGTTCCAGGATCGAATGTAAAAAAAGGAAATAAGATGAATTGTTCCATCGCGAAATGAAAATTGGAATCTGGCTGGGGAAAAACAGCGCGCAGCGCAGATCGAGGGTCAATAGTCTCTGAAGCAGTTGAGGAGTGAGAGAGTAGCGAGGAAGAAGTTGAGAACAGTTTGTCACAGAGAGGGGATTGTACACAGTCCATCAGAAGATCGTATCTGCCCTCCCTTGTCATTTTTATTTTAACATCTCGACTCGGGGCCGTAGGAAATGGGGCCTACTTTCAATATGAACTTCGGACAGTAAATTCAATTTTATTTTCCCTTAGGGCTTACGAAAGGCTCTTCAAGTCCTAGGGGCCCAGTGATGGCGAACCACTGACCCGCGGGTTAAGTACTGACCTACGAGGCAATTTTTAGAGACCCACGAGCTCTTATTTAAATAAAATATGACTTTAATTTTTTATATTTTCTGCCTTACAGTTTTAAAATTATTTTATTCTCCAACCGAAATAAACAGCTGACACACATTGAAACGTTTTTAAACGTATAGTATACGTTTAAAAACATGCTAACAATGTTTGGTTCATCTTATTCATGTGAACAGTTGTTTTCCTCCATGAATTTCGTCAAATACACCACAAGGAATCGCATTGGCACAGATATGAGTGCTGCATGTGTGAGACTAAAGACAACTAAATATAAACCTCGGATCAAAATCAAAATTAACAAAAATGACCCGCCAGCAAAGAAGGTTCGCCACCACTGTGGGCATAGGCCATACTCCCGTTTCGTTAAGCCTGTTCCATATTTCCGATTAAGGCCTATTTCACCGTTGTATTATTATATAACGTAAGTTTAAATTAATCTGTGAATGAACTTAAGATTAAATATTAAAACTTTGGTGTGTTTTATAATAATAGTGAGCGTAGTTAAATTAATCTTGTAGTTTAAAAATTTGTGAAAGAGACACGCTCATTAACTTATCCGCACTCGTACCTCTTTTGTTCAATTCACATCTCAGATACTTAAAGGACTCTGCCCTCTCTAATGTCTCACCATTCACTAACTTAAGCAATTAAAATGATTTATTAAGTAACATAAGGTAAGATCTTTAACTAAAATTTATTTGAAAACAAAGGCTCCAGAGACGTATTTTGTTGCTGCAAATGATATTAGCTAAAGAATATAGAAAAGTTAAAGAAGACGGAGAAGCGTTTTAATATCATAGTATTGGACCTGAGAATATTTAGATACTGTTTCGTTGCAAACTTTTCCTTTTTTATGGGATCATTTATGTATATTGATTTAACCGAACTTAGTCAAAGTATTAAACAATTAATTATTATTATGCTTCGAAGATCTGCTATCCAATTATATCTTGTACGACCATGAGTGAAATGTGGACCGATAAGATCAGTGAAACTTTATTTCGAGATATGAGGCGGACGTGGTATACCGTTATTTTTACGTCTGTCCTATCTTTTTATACAGTATTACTTTACTCGTATACAAATTTTTCTCGTATGATTCGTAAAGTTTAGCGAGAGATTGATTTTTATTTAATATAAAAGTAAACTCTTTCATCTTTGAAGAATGTTTGTTTCGTAGGAAGTTTTAAGTTTTTCGCGCGAGGAAATAATCAGGGTAAGTTCTCACGCATAGAAACAAATGCTCACACGTACAGAGTTTCTACAGTATTTCACCACAGTCCAATTCAGCTGAATTGAATCGGTTCATCAGGCAGCAGCTGTACAAACTAAGTGACGTCCTTAACCTTTAGATCTACGTCGTGGCCAATGTCGTAACGCCGCCGCCTCTTCCCGTCCATCAAAAACGTTAAGCGACAGTGGGTTTGGGTAGTAGTAGTAGTCAGGCATGGGGACGAGGCCTGACCTCAGGCTTCGAGACCGAGGCCTTCAAAAATCCACGAGGTCGAGGCCGAGGCTGAGGACATACATTTTTCAAAGACCTCGAGGCCGAGGCCTTTTTAGGGGAGGCCTCACAAGGCCTAGAAGTGTGATATTCGGATGCAGATACTCACTTTGAAATCTTTTACGAATAAGCTCCTCCATGCTTTGGGAAGGCTCAACAATCTAGCCTAGCCTAGGCTAAAGCTCTTCCAAAGTTAACCTACTGTAGCCTCATACTAGCCTATATCTCTTCTTTTTTTTAAATCCATAAGGAAAAGCAAGATTCTACTCAAAATTAATAAACAAAGACATATCTCACTTCACTTACCTAATAAAATGGAATTGTTAAGCATTAAGCACGCACATCTATCACACGCGGCCACACTACAACACTGAAACGCTGTGTGTTTACACTTGCCGGGTCACACAATCAGACACAGTTGCCAGAACAAGATTTCCTGGGCACCATTTATTAGCCCAATAACTTTTTAGTTCTCATTTCATGCAGTTCTTATTTCTCATTTTAATATACCCGCAATATTTCAAGTATTTATGGTAACATGGGAAGTTATGATGTGAAGATGATCTAGCAAAATATTTCAAGATTGTATTAACATTTAACTCACTGAGTGTTGAGCTTATAATTTCTGAATGGCTACAATTATTAGCGACTCTAGCGAGCATTGCAAACAGAGCTACATTTGGAGATGCCTTATTTTTTTAAGTTTTGCATTTTTATGTATCTTGACCAGGGCCGCCGCTTCCATTAGGCGAGGTTAGTAAATGCTAAGGGCGCCAAAGATCTGGGGGGCGCCAGCGCCTCCCGCCCTGTGCACGTCTGATAGTATTATGTAAGAACAACATGAAAAAAATAATGAAGGAATGAGAAGCATAGACAAATGATAAAAGGTTGTACGACGTATGTACACCAGTTTAGCTTGACTGATATTTACATAATTAACTTATTCATCTTATTGGGTCATTATAGAACTTTCACTATCACGACCTTTAACCCTTTAGGGACGGGAGTTGTAAATAAGCGATTTAAAAATGTTGCGCGCACAGACGGGAGTCGTCAATAAGCGACTCGGCTTATTTACGGCTTAATATGAGTTCCGGGAGTCGTCAATAAGCGAATAACTGTTTTTATGTGACATATGCCCTTTGTGAGCAAACCCAATCGTGAAGTGGGAGGCGGGTGGGGGCGCCAGCTGCAGTCCTGCTAAGGGCGCCAAATAGGCTGGCGCCGGACCTGATCTTGACAATAAGAAATTGTCGTCTTAAAGTCTACCAAAGATCATTAATGTAATTGTAGCTTGTACTGAATGTGAAAGATGTTTCTGATGTACGGTAGGCTTATAGGTATGAAGTTTATATCATGCCATTACTATATAATTATAGTGTCCATAAATTATTCACGCATTATAAGCCTTAATAAATTCGTTATTATAGGAGCTATCTTAAAACGGTTTACGGCAATTAATAACAAGACTCAAGAAATTTTTTCTTTATTTCGCAGAACATCCACTAGGGGCACAATGGCGACAGTGAAGGAGAAAGCAATGTGTGTGCTGTGGATGTGGGAAACCAAATCTCCAATTACTGTACAGAGACGTTTTCGGGAGGAATATCAGAAAACTCCACCAACAAAGCAATCACTCAAGCGATGGCTGAAACAATTTCAAGAAACTGGTAGTGTGCTACATCAGAAAGGAGCTGGTAGGCCTAGTGTATCTGAAGATAAGATAGCGGGAATTCAGGAGGCGTTTATCCGAAGTCCTACAAAATCCATCCGCCGAGCAAGCCGAGAACTGCAAATACCGCGTTCAACAGTGCATAAAATGGTTCATAAGAGGTTGAAACTTTATGCCTAAAAATTGCAAACCTTGCACAAACTTCTACCAAATGACAAACCAAAACGGGTACAGTTTGCTGTTGACATTCTTGACCGTATTGATGAAGATAAGCATTTTTTGAACAATGTCGTTTTCAGTGATGAAGCGACATTCCATCTGTCTGGTAAAGTCAACAGACACAATTGTCGTACATGGGGATCAGAAAATCCGCGAGAATTTATTGAACAAGAACGCAACAGTCCCAAGATAAACGTTTGGTGTGCTCTCTCCCATAACCGTGTGATTGGACCATTTTTCTTCCATGAGAACACTGTGAAAGCTACAAATTACTTAGATATGCTTGAATGGTATGCTGCACCTCAGCTTGAGGATATGCGGCCCCGTGTGTTCTTTCAGCAAGATGGGGCACCGCCACACTGGGGATTAGAAGTGCGGAGGTTCCTCAATGAAAAGTTCCCTTCTCGTTGGATCGGGCGAGATGGCCCTATTCCATGGCCTCCTCGCTCCCCGGATATCACGCCTCTGGATTTCTTTTTATGGGGGCTACACAAAGGACAGAGTGTATGCAAAGAAGGTTAATAACATCACAGAATTAAGACACCGGATTGAAGAGACATTAGCTTCCATCACGCAAGACATGCTTCTTAATGTTTGGAACGAAATCATCTATCGTCTTGATGTTCTGCGTGCTACCAATGGGGCTTACGTGGAGGTTTACTGAATTAAAACAAAAATTTCTTGAGTTGTGTTATTAATTGCCGCAAACCGTTTTAAGATAGCTCCTATAATAACGAATTTATTAAGGCTTATAATGGGGTGAATAATTTATGGACACCCTGTACATACACGTATATACGATAATAATATAATAACGATAATATTAAGAATATATTTGCACCTAATATTTGAACATGTTATGTATGTAATTTGATTCAAGAATATATTTGCACCTGATATTATCCATTATCAGACATTTTTAAAGTTATATTTATAATACTTTATATTATTAAAGTAATGAAAAAGACCTAAAAAATTATTTGCAAACGATATAACAATTTACATCTCAGTTATAATGCCGATATTACCAAAATTATTGTTTACATCCGATATTATATATACACATTTCAAATCATATTATTTAGAAGTTTATATGTTACAATTTACGACGGGCAAAAAACAAAATTATCGACGCTAGTAGCTAGTTATCAGTATACCAGGTTCTTATACCAGTATTCTTCTCTAGTTTGGCCTATTTTTTGTTATAAAAATAGATACAGTACAATAGTTTATACACATAAATAACACAAACACATTATATGAGCCCAGTTCAACTGATGACAAACTGATAGATTGCTTTCCCACACTAGTTTTGCTACAGTAAGTCAACTGGTCTACTGCTACTGGTCTACCGCGACTTATATAATATTTATGTACCTAACGTCACAGTGACTTGTCACTAATCCGTTGTCCACCTAACTGAATAGTATTTATCAAAGACTGTCGCCTGACT
The DNA here is from genome assembly GCA_023014485.1 of Bathynomus jamesi. NCBI lineage: Eukaryota > Metazoa > Arthropoda > Malacostraca > Isopoda > Cirolanidae > Bathynomus > Bathynomus jamesi. Next base: position 786,826 of record JAJOZX010000336.1, read on the forward strand.
AGTCACCTGTCTGAATAATATTTATCAAAGTATGCCACCACATACGGTCACCTGTCAGATCATGGTCCTCACCCGAAGAATATCCACCCCGAGCAGGCCCACCCGAAGAATCTCCGCCCCACTGCTACCGGGGTTTGAAAATTACAGAACAAAACAAATCAGGATTCCCTAAGGCCTCCGAAAGACACGAGGCCTTTCCACTTTTCAGCTGGCCTTGAGGCCAAGGCCACTTTTGAAGCCCGACGCCGAGGACGAGGCCAAGGCTCGCAAAATATACCCGAGGCCAGCCTCGAGGCCTAGGTCAGGCCTCAGCCCCATGTCTGGTAGTAGTAGTAGTAGTAGCGGTAGTTGGATGGGAGACCGTCCTCCGCGTCCAGATTATACGTCAACCCGTACGTGGTTCGGATCCTCCGTAAAGCCGTAGGTGCCCTCCGTCATTTTAAATATGTTAAGTATTTTATTGTTAATACGTTTTAAGTTAATTTATAACTTAATTTTAGTAAATATTTATCGCAATTTTATACGTAACATTTTATTTTTGTTTTTTCTATTTAAATTTGGTTAAAAGTTTATCTACGCAATTATTTTAGAGTTTTAGTTTTAACTTTAATATATGACGATTTCGACTCTTATTTTTCTTATTATTTTTTCTTATTTTCCTTTCTTATTTTTATTATTATTTAACATCTTTGTTTGCGTTCGCAAACTTCTCCGGTGAAGTTTAAAATTTTCAAGAGATTCCGTTTATTTGCTTTGAAGTTGCTTTCATTTTCAATTCAGGTATTCAGTTTCCTACGTTGAACCCGTATGGTGTAGGAAGTCCCCCTTTTTCTCACTAGGATACTTCTTCAGGTATGATCTCATACCATATTCCCATATCCATGAATTTTCTCGCCAAAATCTATCTTCTCGTGTCCAGCTTTGAATTTGTAACTAGGCTCACTTATATCGTCCTCCCTCACTAACTCGGCTTTCTCATCCTTTTTGACGATGTTATTGAACGCGAACGGACAAACGTTAGGATCTCGCGTTCTTTCTTCAACAAATATTGTTTTTATATTCTTGCGGAAAGATATTTTTTTCTATTACTGAGGCTATTTTTTATTTTTTTTGTCAGATTTTTATTTATTTAAAGTTAATTTAGCCCTTAATAATATCAAGTATGAGACAGAGATTTTTAATTGGAAAACGACACCCGGTTAGCACCTTTCGATTACTTCCCACTCCTGTCATTCTTATTGGCAGTCCGCGAGCGTGAATGCGCAAAGTTAAAAAAATTCACATTTGAGAAAAGACTTTCTTAGTTTCAGAAAGAATGACTTACACTCCCATTCGCGGTAAAGGCGAGAAATGAGAATGGTTAATATTTTCTAACAACTAACCTAACTGAATCTAACCTAATCTAACCTATTATTATTATTAGGTTAGGAACGAAGTATAGGAAAGTCATGGATGAGAATGAGAGTGACGAAATGGTTGATTTGAGAATCTCCTTCGTCGGTTCAGATTCTCAGTCGCGGATTGTTCACTCTTGGCCCAAACGTGAAATGGCAATCCCATTGAGTTGGATTGATAATACTTCAGTTTTGTTCTCAGTTTTAAATGGGATAAATATCTGATGGTAGCGTGTTTCAATTAGGTGGATTAAAGAAAAAGAATGAAAAGAGAAAAAATTAGAATGAGGAAGCAGAAAGGACGAGAATGAAAAGTATCAAAAGGCAAAAAAAGGAGAAAAAAAAGAATCAGAATGAAGAAAGACATCGCAGTTAAGAGATGGAAAGTGTTGGAAGAATATGAGAAAAGCGATCGAGATAAAGTGAAAAACTCAGAAGAAGAAGAAGAAGTGAAAGGGATCTGAACGTAGAAATGTAAAAGATCAGAATGAAGATGGTGAACGAATCAAAACAGGAGGAAAAGAATGGCTCCAAAGTTCAATATAATATATAGGTAATTAATTTTTTGTTATCGTACTTAAATGCAGCCAATAAATGCTGCTAATCCTTGATATATATATATATATATATATATATATATATAGTGGTGGACCGGATATCCGCATCCGCATCATTTTAACATCCGCATCCGCACTTCTGACTGCGGATGTTATGCGGATATTACCTCTAATAAATTATGCAATTTACAATTAAATTAGCTTATAAAGTAGCTTTAAGACCCAGTCATGCACATTTCATATAAAGTATTATTATTATTAATGAACAAACAAATATATAAACCTCAAAATATAAATACCATTAATTAAATCAACAAACACTGCCTGTGCCGCTGTACGTACTCCACTGATTTTTTTTCCACAGCAAAACAGTAACTTTTCAGAATGAAATTGTTCGTATAAGATCAAGCAGTCTATCGTGTTTCGACAAGATTATTGTAAATAAGTACAAAAAATGCAAAAGAGTTGGGTCCACGTCCCGCATCCTGGTAACAGAAAATTGAATGAAACTTGTTTCATTGATTTTCTGTGGCTGAAACTCTTAAGAAAGTTATTATTTTTATCATAATGAAAACATTAATATTAATTTTAATTCTTATGCATTGCCTGCCATAATAGTAATATCAAGAAATTTGAAAAATTATGTCATATATTCATAATTCTATATTATATTGATAGATTAACTAAATATCCGCATCCGCATCCGCGGATATTGAAATAAAAAATCCGCATCCGCAGATGTTGAAAAACTGACATCCGGTCCACCACTAATATATATATAACTTTGTTTTTATTTTGCAGAATTTTATGAAAATTAACTTATAAAAACTTTTTTAAATATATTGTCTCATCAACATAAACAAGTAATTTATTACCCATTAACATAATTGTAATATGAGATTTAAGGCGTCATATCTGATCAGCCTTAAACCTTTTCCTTCACCATATATATATATATATATATATATATATAAAATATTAGTTATACCAGAAACTAAGAAGAAAACGCGATGAAGTAAAAGCGTTTCACTTAATTTCTCCGCTTTATAATTGAACTCCACTTCATTTTTGAGATAATGTAAACAAAATAAACGTTTTAATAGAATCCAAAATGATTCGTTATTTGAAAAAGGAATTCGTTTACCCTGACCAAGAACAGGTGCAACACGCAGTCACGGAAATCGCACGAATTCCTCGGAAATTATTTATTCATGGATCATTTTCTTGTCATAAAAATTCATGAAAATACTGTCAGCACCGTATCATTATTTGGAGTGGAGAAATCTGTATAATTACTGGATGTACCATGCAACCTTTATTGAATATGTATGAAAATATAGGGAACGTAACGTAACGTCTACGTCAAATTTGTGTAATTGGTATGGAAAATATGTGGATCTTATAATATATATATATATATATATATTCTTTTTATTAGCACAAATGTTGCAGTAAACAGAAAGAAGAGATGTTGGTGGCCAAAGACCTTTCGAAATTATTCTGTTACTGAAGAAGGATTGAATATGGGGGGGGGGGGGGGGGGGGGGGGGTCCTCAATGATTTAACTTGTTCTCGTATTCACGAACTCGAATACCACTCTCAAACTAAATACATCTGCGCTGTTTACCTTTCTCCTAATTCTACTGACTTTCCAAAATTCTTTGATTACCTCACTTCGAAAGTGGAATACATTCTCTCCCGCTCTCCCTTTGCTGAAATCTCCATTTTGGGAGATTTCAATGTCCACCAACACCTTTGGCTTTCCTCCCATTTCACTAACATCCTTGGTGAACTAACTTACAACTTTTCTGTCCTAAATGACCGAGAGCTGCCCCGGGCCCGGAGAAGGACTGGTATATGGGCCTCCCTGTTTACTCAGTATTTTATTATGAGTGTTTTTTGTGTACATAACAAGCAAACTGATTATATGTCCAAGTCACTATTCAAAACATACAGTATGAATAAACAACTCAGAAGAAAATGACCATTTTATTTTTCGAATCAATTATATTAATTCTATCACCATACAATTTACAAATGTAGTACCAGTCCATGCAGGCATACTTTCTTTGCCTCCTCTCTAGCAAAGTGGTAAATGATTCCGATGAAATTTAAAGTACGGGTTAACTGGCTTTCAATTACAATGGTTCCCAGATCTCAGTCGGTCTTGGGCATTGGTGGACCGCAGATAATATTTTATCTGTTTCAGTTTGACTATGATAATCTCTATAAAATGTATGTTCATTAATTATATTTCGTCTCTGTTATTTAATCAATTGGTTTATTAATATTTTTTTATTTTATCCCCCCTCTTTCCGGGCCCAGGGGATTTTTCCACGGTATCCCCACCCTCTCGGTGGGCCTGCTTGTATCCCCGATCGCCTTGGAGATAGGCCCAACATTCTGGATTTATTTCTTATCTCTCATCCTTCTTATTCTGTGAAACTTTTTTCTCCGTTGGGATCCTCCGATCACAATCTTATATCTGTTTCCTGTCCTATCGCTCCAATTCGGCCTTTGTATCCTTCCAAGACGAGGAGCCTTTGGCACTTCGGCGCCGCTGATTGGGAGGCCCTTCGGGAGTGCTTCTGTGATTTCCCATGACATGATTACTGCTTCCGTGGCCGGGGCCCTTCCAGGTGTGCTGAGCGCATCACAGAGGTGATTCTCTCGTGCATGGAGGCGTACATTCCATATTCTATTCCTACTACTAATGCATAAAAACCTTAGTTTAACTTTACTTGTTCTAATGCTATCCGCAACAGGGAGGAGGCTTTCAGAAGGTACCATCGCCATCCAACTCCTGACTCTCACTCAGCTTATATTTCAGTTGCCGTCTCTTCTCCTGACAAAGCTGAACTCTTCGCTCAAACCTTCGCATCCAACTCAACTTTGAACGACTCCGGTGCTATTCCTCCATCTCCTCCCCCCTCTGACTTTATTATGTCTGAAATTAAAATCTCTTCTAAAGATATTTTTTCTGCCTTATCTAGCTCAACTCTAGGAAGGCGTATGGCCCTGATGGTGTTCCTCCTGTTGTTCATAAGAACTGTACTTCTGTGCTAACACCATGCCTAGGCAAACTCTTTCGTCTTTGTCTCTCATCTGGTACTTTTCCTTGCTGCTGGAAGTTCGCTTTCATTCAGCCTGTCCCAAAGAAGGGTGACCGCTCTCAACCCTCCAACTATCGTCCAATTGCTTTGATTTCTTACCTTTCCAAACTTTTTTAATCTATCCTTAATAGGAAGATTCTTAAACACCTCTCTTCTCACAATCTTCTTTCAGATCGTCAGTATGGATTCCGCAAGGGACGCTCTACTGGCGATCTCCTTGCATATCTCTCTGACTCTTGGTCATCCTCGTTTCAGGATTCCGGTGAAACTTTTGCTATTGCGTCAGATATATCAAAAGCTTCTGATAGAGTCTGGCACAAATCTTTAATTTCCAAACTGCCTTCCTTCGGTTTCTATCGTTTTATCTATGCTTTCCTCTCTAATTTCCTTTCTGCCGATCTATAACTGAGGTTGTAGATTTCCACTGTTCTTCTCCTAAAGCTATTAACAGTAGTGTTCCTCGGGATTCTGTCCTGTCACCCATTCTTTTCCTTTTATTTATTAATGATCTTTTAATTCGCATTTCCTGTCCTATTCACTCCTATGCCGATGATTCCACTCTTCACTTCTCCACCTGCTTTCCAAAGCGTCCCTCACAGCAGTCACTTCATGATTCGCGTAGGACGGCTATGGGACACCTAACCTCTGACCTTTCTGCTATATCTGATTGGTGCAGAGAAAACCTTGTGGTTTTCAGTGCCTCAGAAACTCAGTTCCTCCATCTGTCTATTCGTCACAATCTTCCACACAACTATCCCCTTATCTTCAAAAACACACAACTGAATCCTTCCTCTTCTCTTAACATTTTTTGCGTTTCCTTTCTTCATAATCTTTCCTGGAAAGATCACATATACTCTCTTTCTAAGACAGCTTCTAGAGGTTAGGTGTGCTGTACTGCCTCCGCGGTTTTTTCACCTCCATTCAGTTGCTGTCTCTGTGCAGGGGTCTTGTTCGCCCCTGTATGGAGTATACTTCTCATGTGTGGGATGGCTCAACACATACAGCCGTACTTGACCGGGCGGAATCAAAGGCTTTTCGTCTCATCATTCCCCGCTTCTTACTGAGTGCTTCAATCTCCCTCTCTTCGTCGTAATGTTGCCTCACTCTCTCTTCACTATCGCTATTATAACGGACACTGCCCTTCTGAACTCTCTAACTGCATGCCTCTTCCTTTAAGGAGAGCATACAGCACCAGACTTTCTACACATTCTCATTCCTTTTCCGTCCAACTATCTAATGCTCGGGTTAATCGGTATTTTTAATCTTTCATCTACTCAACCGGTCAACTCTGGAACAATCTTCCTCAATCCATCTTTCCTCCTGTCTATGACCTCCCATCTTTCAAACGCAGAGTGTCTAAGCATCTCGAAACCCCGGACCTTGATTTTGGCTCTCTTCTTCTTCTTCTATGGGAGGGGTGCTTTTTGCTGGCATAAAAAAAATAGGTTTGTATTATTTTACATCATCTTGTCGGAGGTAATCGTGCGTAAAATCAATGTCGCACGAGTGATTCGCGAATTTATCAGACGCGGTTAAATCGGAGCGATCTGTTTAATGCAAAAATCCTGACTTTGAACGAACAAAAATCTATGATCTAAATAATTAAATATTTGTACACTATACCAAGCAGTTATTCCAGCTATTTTATAGGGTTAATCCGACTTTACTATAATTGCACTAAACATGCCTATTGTTCTTCTAGAAACTTAAATAATGCAATGACAGAAAAGTTGGATTAACCATCTGGTATAATGTGTAAATAGTTAACCATATATTTAGTGTTTTAACCGACGATTTTTCTCGGTGTGCGGATGGTCTGTGGCGCATCATCAAGAACAACATTCGTCTGATTCGCGTGGATGGACTGTATCTTACCTTCATCAACATGCAGCGTTCATTTGTGACCGCAAAACAACCAACCTACAATGGAATTCAGGTGGATCATGGTTGGAAATCAACTGATGGAAATTTTTACCTTGATAATTTCAACGTGTAGAAGAACGTTGAAGCACGTTTAATTTCAAACGTTACGTTAATAAAAGAAAATCCATATTGTATGTATTGTATATAAAACGAATTTACGTTACATTTTTATCCAACTTAATGCGATTCAATTTGAACCAAGTTAAAACATACAATTTATTCTCATCATTTTTCAATTCTTCATCGATAATTTCCAAACTAATTCGCATTATCAACATAATTATCATTATCAACATAATAATATAATAATTATCAATGTAATTATCAATATAATTAGTTGTTGCATATTCGCGTAGATCTACACGCAGCAACGTACCAAATAACGTACTATACGTACGTGCGCGTAGGCGCGTTTATACGTACTATAAAATTATAAGTAATAAGATAAAATAGAATATTTTTTGCCCAAATGAAACATTTGTCTTCGCATTTAAGTAATTAATATTGATAAAGTCAAATAAAGCTCTCGAGAAAATATGTTAATAGCGAACCGCGGCTTTGACTATAATTAATAATTAATAATTAATATTTTTTATTATTTCTTTGATTAATTAATATTATTATTTTGATTAATTAAAGTTTTATGACAGTAAACATCAAAATATTTTTTAAAATTTATTATTAATTCTTTTTTATCCGAGATCTTATTCTTTTTAATATTATTTCTTATAATTATTATTTCTTATAATTTCAACCTTAAATTATTGACCATTCAAAACTAATTATTTCAACTATTAATTAATCTCAATCGTCGTTTATAATAATATCCATTTTACATTTTTACGGTTACATTTTCAAGTAAAATTTTATCCTCTTTTTTTTTTTCTTTTGTGAAAATTGACGTTGCGTTAATGAGAAAGACAAACTTTGCATTCTATGATATACTCAACAATGATTTTTAATTTACACTTATAAAATTGGTCTTCATCTTCATTCTGATTTGCATAAAAGTTCGTCCGTATACGAATAGCTTACGTAGAAAAATTTTAAATTTTGAATACCAAAATAGATCTCATCTAAGACAAGGCATTTTTAACTTACCTCAATTCACTCTCAATACGAACACCTTTGACGGACGGAAACCTTCTGCTTTTAATAAATCCATTTTTGTGTGTGGCTTTAGGCCCTTTACCTCAACATGTAATTGACCGAGTTAAGTACCACGTTTGAAGTACGCACACACACACACACACACACACACACACATATATATCGTAGCAGAATATTTATTGCCTTAAGCTTACAATATATGACAAATATTTCCTTATTTAAAAGTATTCCTCGAAGAAGACAAAAGTTCCTAACTGTCAATTTTAATTTGATCTTCAAATTGATCAGTTCAATGCACTTTGATCAGATAAGTAACAACTTCAAATCAGTACTTATATATTTTCAATGAGTTTGAACATATGATCAAATGCAATCGTAAATTAAATATATATTTAGGTCCTTTTTATATTATATAACTATGAATAGCGAATTCCTCAAATCCAAATTACTATGAACTGAAATTTTGAAAGTCAATATTAACCATAGTATACTATTTTATCACGTAATTTTAAAGAAAACTAGTTCGTTACAATACGAAATATACTTGTATTCATCAAACACACACATACACACACACACACACACACACACACGTACGCATCTCCGCATAAGTGACGTACCAACTTTTTAAATTCAATATATCTAAAATCTAACTAACCTAACCTAACTTAACCTAACCCAACTTTAGTGCCATGGGACCGAGAAAGGCGTAATAAATGCTTCAAACGCAACTGCGCCTTGAGCGGGGGGGGGGGGGGCTTTTCAGTCTTTTAATAATGAGGTACCAGTTCATTTACCATAATTTAATCTTTCTTAACCTAACTTAACCTAAACTAATTTAACCTGACCTGATATAACGTAATCTAACCAAACCAGTCGAAATAGTTTTGTTGACAAGAAAATATTTATATTTTTATATGTATTTCTTAATTTTCTGAGGTACCAAAGGTGTTACCTCAGTAAAAAAGTATATATGTATTACATGACTTATCATACACCTAATTCACTTACCTAAGTTGTATGCACACATAGCCACACACACACACACACACACACACACACAGATATCTATCTATCTATTTATATATAACCATAAATATATATAATATATATATATATATATATATACACACACACAAACTCAGAATGGTCCCCTGAGAAACTTATATGTTAAACACAGACCGTGCATGGAACAAGGAACTCTTCTGGAAAATTAAATCCACTATAGTCCGAATAAGTAATGGTAAATGACAAATACCATAGTTTTTCTTTTTCATGATGCTAGCCTGACGTGGGCAACGGGTCTCTCGCAAAGAGGTCCCATAAATATAGCTTCCCTCACCAGCTATCTGCAAAGCAGACAGGATCCAGCTTTGTCCCAAAGCTGGATCCTGTCTCTTTGCGAGAGACCCGTTGCCCACGTCGGGCTAGCATCATGAAAAAGAAAAACTATGGTATTTGTCATTTACCATTACTTATTCGGACTATAGTGGATTTAATTTTCCCAGAAGAGTTTCTTGTTCTATGCACGGTCTGTGTTTAACATATATATATACTAGAATGCCCACCTAGGGGGAGGACTAGGAGGGGCGAGTGTTTTACTAAATCCTTCCCTGGCTCTCCCTTAATGTGTAAACTAAATTTGGTGCAAATTACCGTAGCCGTTTAGGCATGTATAAACGAACATAAAATAGATATTATCATGGGCGTCCGCAGGACTTTTTCCAGGGCTCGGGGAGTAAGGCCATAACCCGCGAACGCGGGGAGCGTCGTTTATTTCATGGGTTGGGTTTACCCCCAGAAAAATTTTAAAATCCGATGCCTGCAAACGCTATTCTGCGTCATTTTTATCTTATTAGCGCATGGAAATGAACCGAATGATGACAAAAAACGATGTCAATAATTATTGTTATAATGACACAATAATTGCGTTATAATGACGCAATAATTATCGCCTTTCCCTAAAATCTTTCTCTGTTTCTCTTTTAAGAGTTATTAATAGATTAAAATAAAGGGAAGGCTGAGTCGATAAGTCAACGTAAGGAATTTGAAAAGTTAAGAAATTTAATTCATTAACTTTTTACATCCTTTTTACGGAACATTTGAAAATTCTTTATGAAATGAAAATGGTCTCATCATCATCATCCTCATCCTCATTATCATCATTAGCTTAACGTCAATTGTCGGTAAACTTTTGGAATCCATAGTTAGAGATCGTATCATCGATTACTTAGAAAGTCGAGATTTGATCAATAGTAGTCAGCATGGGTTTCGACGTCATAGATCTTGTTTAACTAATTTGTTAGAATTTTATAACGAAACAGTGCGCGAATACGATATGCATAGAGCGGCTGGCGTTATTTATTTAGTTTTTAAAAAAGCGTTCAATACAGTTCCGCATAGAAGATTAATTGCGAAGGTTGAAGCGCAAGGTATACGCGGTCAGGTAGCTAACTGGTTAGAGGAATGGCTTCGTGCTAGGAGACAGAGGGTCGTTGTTAATGGTAGTGAATCGGGGTGGTTGGATGTAGGTAGCGGTGTCCCACAGGGTTCAGTGTTAGGCCCATTGCTATTCGTAATTTACATTAACGACATAGATGTAGGATTGACTAGTAACGTGTCAAAATTCGCGGACGATACTAAAATAGGCGGTAAGGTTGTTAACGAGGACGATAGAAATAGGCTCCAAGACGATGTAAATAGGATTATGGAGTGGACGGATAGGTGGCAGATGCAATTTAACGTTGACAAATGTAAAGTTTTGCATATAGGTTCTCGAAACAATAATTACACGTACACGATGGATGAAAGAGAGTTAGCGAGCGTTGACGAGGAAGTAGATTTAGGCGTAGCGTATCTAAGGATTTAAAAGTTAGGAACCAGTGCCTGGAGTCTTGCGCAAAAGCTAATAGGATGTTAAGCTTCATAGCGCATAATTTCGAATTTAAATCGAAGAATATTATATTGCCCCTTTACAAGTCCCTAGTCAGGCCTCATTTAGAATATGCCGTTCAGTTTTGGTGCTCGTATTTGCGCGACGATATTGATAGGTTAGAAAGGGTTCAGCGTCGCCCCACGAAACTGATTCCGTCATTGCGCAACAAGCCTTATGAAGATGGGATTAAAGAGTTAAACTTGCATTCACTCGAAACTAGAAGATTAAGGGGGGAGCTTATTGAAATTTTCAAAATCGTTAATAAAATCGATAACGTAAATTTTGATAAACTGTTCACTTTCGATAATAGCAATTGTTGACGACTAATGCCAGCTTGTGACATGCCAGTGTGTGATATGCCAGCAAAAAAAAAAAAAATTAGACTAACACGAACTTAGATGTAGTTTGTAGCGTAAACTAACCCACTTTTTGCTATTCTTTTTTTTCTCTCTCTCTCTCTCTCCTTATTTGCATGTCTGTAACTCTCTTTATTGCATGTCTGAAGTTTGCATGGTATGATAGTGTTTGAGTTAAGAATGTGTTGCATAGTTTGTAATGCGTTCTTATTTTACTTCTTTTCATCTTCCACCCCTTTCTGGCAGAGTGGACTGCATCCTCTACCTCCCTATGGAGTGGAGGACCGGTCTGCAACAGCTGGAAGTATTCTCTTCGACTATTTTTCCAACTTGTCAGCAGTGGCCGGCGGATGATGAAGGTGTCCTTCTTTCTCTTTTTCTGAATGAATTTTAACCGACGAGTGATAGGTTTTGCTACTTACTTAACCCCATATTCTCTTCTCTTAACCCCTTACTTTCTTCTTTCTCTCGGGCTAACCTTAGAGTGGATCTTAAGGTCTTTGTTAGCCTTAGCTTCTGTAGATCATGTTAGGAACCAGTGCCTGGAGTCTTGCGCAAAAGCTAATAGGATGTTAGGCTTCATAGCGCGTAATTTCGAATTTAAATCGAAGAATATTATATTGCCCCTTTACAAGTCCCTAGTCAGGCCTCACTTAGAATATGCCGTTCAGTTTTGGTGCCCGTATTTGCGTGAGGATATTGATAGGTTAGAAAGGGTTCAGCAACGCGTCACGAAACTAATTCCGTCACTACGCAACAAGTCTTACGAAGATAGGATTAAAGAGTTAGACTTGCATTCACTCAAAACTAGGAGATTAAGGGGGAAGCTTATTAAAGTTTTCAAAATCGTTAATAAAATCGATAACGTAAATTTTGACAAATTGTTTATTTTCGATAATAGCAATACTCGTAATAACGGATTTAAATTACGTGGTAGGCGTTTTATTACTAACATCACGAAAAACGTTTTTACGTTTAAAGTAATTGATAAATGGAATAATCTTCCCGCGTCCGTCGTGAACTCTACCAGCGTTACTATGTTTAAGAACCGTTTAGATAGGCATTTTAAAAATATTAACGTCGTTTAAAATGATAAAAGAATTAGTAACAGGAGCTCTGGGGGTGTGATAGTCGAGGTTTGAGTCTGTTGATGATTGATGCCAGCTTGTGACATGCCAGCGTGTGATATGCCAGCGTTAAATTTATATTATTAAAAAAATAAATAAAAACATAAAGAAAATTAGACTAAAACGAACTTAGATGTAGCTCGTAGCGTAAACTAACTCACTTTTTGTTATATTCTTCATACTTTTTCTTTTCTCATCTTCGCTTCACTTGCATGTCTGTAGTTTGCATGGTATGACAGTGTTTCTTTGAGTTAAGACTGTGTTTGCATGGTTTGTTAGCGTTTTACTTCTTTTCGTCTTTCACCCCTTTCCTATTCTCTTTGACTATTTTTTCCGACTTGTCGGCAGTGGCCGGCGGATGGTGATGGTGAGTCTTTCTCTTTTTCTAAATGAATGTTACCTCACGAATGATAGGTTTTGCTACTTACTTAACCCCTTATTCTCTTCTTTTAACTCCCTACTCTCTTCCTTCTCTCGGGCTAACTTTAGAGTGGATCTTAAGGTCTTTGTTAGCCTTAGCTTCTGTAGATCTCTAGATCTCTAGATCATCATCATCATCATCATCAGACTCTGTACAGACTCTGTACTGAACGGACGCATTTCCTGAGCTCTCTGATATTGCATCTACTTTTGCATATTGCTGAGAATTTTACTTTTGGAAAGTTTTGAATTTTATATACTTGCGTTTATATTCACGTTGTTATAGATAGGTAATTGAATATTAGTGTTTTTTAGCGATTTAGAAGTTTTCATAGCGTGACGGCTTAATTTAACTTAAACTTGTGACGGTTTAAACTAATTTTTAACTGCGCGATGCCGTCGCAGAAAGCGTCGTGTGTTAGGTGTAGGGTAAACCGGTGGTATTCGGAATTTAAAGATTATAACGGCGGTCCTATGGCGATTACCGAGAGATCAGTTTGTTTCTTTTGCGAGTTAATGGAGGAAATAGTTGACATAAAACGCAGTGTACGTGAGGTAACGGAAAGACTTGCAACGCTTGATGAGGGCAGGGGTAGGGCTACGGTTGACGAAAGCCGAACCAATACTAACGTTGAAGACGTTAGTAATTTGAAGGGTGAGGTGCGTAACCTAGTTTCTAGTTTAGTAGCTTGTCGGGAAGGTTGGATAGAGTTGAGGAAGGGGTTAAGGTTGGTCCGAGAGTAGTAGATGGGGAGGGATTTAGAGAAGTTAAGGGTGGAGCTAGGCCGCGTACGTTAGGTGATAGGAATCCCCCCCCCCTATCGAGGTTTCGAACCCTTTCGCCCATTTGGAAAGGGACGTGAATGAGGGGAAACTATTTTAATTGGGGACTCTTTAGTGTGCCATATGGACAAAGAGTTCGTTGAACGGCATCCAACCAAGAGGAGGAGGGTCTGTCTCCCAGGGGCCAGGGTTGACAGAGTTAGAGACGAAGTGGATAGGATTGACGTTGCCTCCCGTCACTCGATGTTGGTGACGATGGTAGGAGGCAACGACTCGTATAGGCCCGATACGAGAGTGCCTGACCTTTTGGAGAGATATAGGGGGTTAATTAGGTCCCTGAAGGCGAGGTCAGATAGGTCTTTAGTTCTAGGTATTACCCCTAGGCACGGTTTGGGTCTTAGGATTACGTCAAAAACAATATTTTTAATAATAAATTAGAAGAGATTTGTGCTGAGGAAAATGTACCCTTCGTAAAGCTGTGGTCCGAATTCAGTGATCCTAGCCTTTTTATAAAAGATGGGGTGCATTTTAATGAAATAGGTAATGCTAGGCTAGGTAGGTTAATAGACGAAAACATGCGAAAGCTGTATAGGTCGAAGCCTTCTTTAAACGTTGTGGGTCCGGGGAACGCGGGCCCGACGTGAAAAATAGTTTAAAACGCGGGCCCGTGGTAAAAAATAACTTAAACGTCTTTTATTGTAACGCGCGTAGTATTAGAAATAAATTAAACGAATTTAAGGCGATAATTTATTCCGGCAACTACGATATAGTTGCTATCACTGAAACGTGGTTAAATACCGTGACTCGGGACTTGTTGGGGGAACTTGATATACCGGGTTTTAAACTCTTTACTAATGATAGGTTACATAGGTTTGGTGGCGGCGTTTTGCTGTACATTCGTAATTCCCTTAGGGCTATCGAGGTTAAGATAGATTTTCCGGCAGCAATTAATGCGATATGCGTTGAAGTTAGGGCGCGTAGTATTAGTTTTAATTTTGTTGTTGTTTATAGACCTCCCGTTCAACCCTCGATACCGATACTAGATTTTACTCACTTCTTGGTAACTTTATTGACAATCGGAATAGTATAATTGTCGGAGACTTTAACTGCCCTAATGTTAATTACGAGACTTTTACTGGTAATGAGGAGGGTTTGAGATTGATTGAGTTCATGGAGATAATTTTTTACGACAGATGGTTACCGAACCAACGCGCGGTGACAATATTTTAGATTTGGTGATGACGAACGGCGAAATATAGTCGAAGGTTTAGAAGTAGGCGAGAGTTTAGGATGTAGTGATCATCAAATTCTTAGGTTTAAGTTATTGATAGAAAACACTAAGGATAGTAACGTAATAGAAGTCCCTGATTTTCGTAGGGCTAATTTTGATAGTTTTGCGGATAGGATGAGAGTAGTGGACTGGGATAACTTATTTATGGGTAATGACACAAATTTGCATTGGGAGGCGTTTAAAGAAAGTTTTATGAATATTGAAAGGGAGTTTATTCCTCGTAGGCCCAAGCGCGCTAGAAATCATGGTAGGCCCAAGTGGTGGACTAGGGAAATAGGCGAGTTCATAAACGAGCGTAAAAGAGCGTATAGACTTAATAAGCGCAATGGCACGGCAGCTAACTTTAATAGATATATCGAGCTTAGACGTCAGGTTAAAAGATCAGTTAGGAATGCTAAGCGTAATTTAGAGATACTTATAGCTGCGGATAGTAAACATAATCCAAAAAAGTTTTTTGAATACGTCAATAATCGTAAGCCGATAAAAGATAACATAGGCCCTCTAGTGGATGTTAATGGCGCTTTGGCTTCTGACGCTCAGGCGATGGCGGGTATTTTCAATAACTTTTTTGCGACAGTTTTTACCGTAGAAGACGTAAATAATGTCCCCGACGTGGACGATATCGTTCCATTTAGTAGCGAGACTATTTTGGATGAAATAACTGTTTACGAGGGTGAGATTGCGCATTATATCGATAGGCTAAAAGTTAGCAAGGCTCCAGGCCCTGACGCTTTTTATCCCAGACATTTGAAAGATTTGAAAGACGTTATCGTAGGCCCCTTAACGAAGATTTTTAATCAGTCACTCGAAACGGGGATTATTCCTGAAGACTTCAAATTAGCTAACGTCACGCCTATTTTTAAAAAAGGCGACCGCACAGTAGCTAGCAATTATAGGCCCATTAGCTTAACGTCAATTGTCGGTAAACTTTTGGAATCGTAGTTAGGGATCGTATCATCGATCACTTAGAAAGTAGAGATTTGATTAATAGTAGTCAGCATGGGTTTCGACGCCATAGATCTTGTTTAACTAATTTGTTAGAATTTTATAACGAAATAGTGCGCGAATACGATAGGCATAGAGCGCTGACGTTATTTATTTAGATTTTAAAAAGGCGTTCGATACAGTTCCGCATAGAAGATTAATTGCGAAGGTTAAAGCGCACGGTATACGCGCGGTCAGGTAGCTAACTGGTTAGAGGAATGGCTTCGTGCTAGGAGACAGAGGGTCGTGTTAATGGTAGTGAATCGGGGTGGTTGGATGTAGGTAGCGGTGTCCCACAGGGTTCAGTGTTAGGCCCATTGCTATTCGTAATTTACATTAACGACATAGATGTAGGATTGACTAGTAACGTGTCAAAATTCGCGGACGATACTAAAATAGGCGGTAAGGTTGTTAACGAGGACGATAGAAATAGGCTCCAAGACGATGTAAATAGGATTATGGAGTGGACGGATAAGTGGCAGATGCAATTTAACGTAGACAAATGTAAAGTTTTGCATATAGGTTCTCGTAACAATAATTACACGTACACGATGGATGATAGAGAGTTAGCGAGCGTTGACGAGGAAGTAGATTTAGGCGTACGCGTATCTAAGGATTTAAAGGTTAGGAACCAGTGCCTGGAGTCTTGCGCAAAAGCTAATAGGATGTTAGGCTTCATAGCGCGTAATTTCGAATTTAAATCGAAGGATATTATATTGCCCCTTTACAAGTCCCTAGTCAGGCCTCATTTAGAATATGCCGTTCAGTTTTGGTGCCCGTATTTGCGTGAGGATATTGATAGGTTAGAAAGGGTTCAGCGTCGTGCCACGAAACTAATTCCGTCATTGCGCAACAAGCCTTATGAAGATAGGATTAAAGAGTTAGACTTGCATTCACTCGAAACTAGGAGATTAAGGGGGGAGCTTATTGAAGTTTTCAAAATCGTTAATAACATCGATAACGTAAATTTTGACAAACTGTTCACTTTCGATAATAGCAATACTCGTAATAACGGATTTAAGTTGCGTGGCAGACGTTTCATTACTAATATCGCTAAAAACTTCTTTACGTTTAAAGTAATTGATAAATGGAATAATCTTCCCGCGTCAGTCGTTAACTCTACCAGCGTTAATATGTTTAAGAACCGTTTAGATAGGCATTTTAAAAATATTAACGTTGTTTAAAATAAAAAAACAATTAGTAACAGGAGCTCTGTGGTGGTCGAGGATGAGTCTGTTGACGATTAATGCCAGCTTGTGACATGCCAGCGTGTGATGCCAGCAATAAAATAAAAAAAAAAAATTAGACTAACACGAACGTAGATGTAGCTCGTAGAGTAAACTAACCCACTTTTTGTTTAACTTTACCTACTTTTTTTTTTTCTTATCCTCTCCTTACTTGCATGTCTGTAACTCTTTACTTGCATGTGTAGTTTGCATGGTATGACAGTGAGTTAAGACTGTGTTTGCATGGTTTGTAAGCGTTCTTATTTTACTTCTTTTCATCTTTCACCCCTTCCTATTCTCTTCGACTATTTTTCGACTTGTCGGCAGTGGCCGGCGGATGATGATGGGAGTCTTTCTCTTTTCTGAATGAATGTTAACCCACGAGTGATAGGTTTGCTACTTACTTAACCCCTTATTCTCTTCTTTTAACCTCCGCCTCTTTCCTTTCTCTCGGGCTAACCTTAGAGTGGATCTTAGGGTCTTTGTTAGCCTGAGCCTCTGTAGATCTGTAGAACATCATCACTCTCTTCTTTTAATTACCCCTTATTCTCTTCTTTTAATTCACCCCTTATTCTCTTCTTATTTTCTATTCTCTTCTCTTACCCCTTATTCTCTATTCTCTTTAATCCCCTACTCTCTTCTTTCTCTCGGGCTAACCTTAGAGTGGATCTTAGGGTCTAGCCTTTTTGTAGATCTGTAGATCATCCCCTACATATATAAATAAGATATTGTGATATTGCGATTCAGGAATCGAATTGAATTAGGACCTCTTTTATTTACCAAATTTTCTTTTAATGTAAAATCGGACTAAATTTTTGTATTAAATTAAACTTGTAATAAACAAATATTTAGAGAAGCTTTAGTCATCGTCTGAAATTTTTACGACATATTTAATGTAAACCAATTAATGAAGACTTCTTTTTTCATGATGAAATCAATTTAACTTTTACATAATAATCATTCACAGACAGATAAAGTATAGATAAGCTAATCTGAGGTCACGTTCATATACAAAATTTTAATCCACTCATATAGTTATTTATTTATTTATTTTTGTTTTTTTCATGCAGGAAGGAGGGACCAAGGGCGAACACCCGCAAAAATGCCCCTCTCCCACGTATTTAAGAAGGGTACACCGAAATCAAGGTCTCCGAGGCTCATAATGCCATTTTTTTTTTTATATAAATTTTGAAAAGATTGCATAGTGTATAAAATGCATATACCTACTGTATAGTGAAGAATAAAGGGAGAAGTGTGTGTATAGGAGCATGCTCAACTGTTCACAGGGTAGATGAGACATGGAGAAAAATTAGCTAAGGGGGACACTGACAGGAGAAACGGGAGTTCCAGCACTCCTTGCCTCCTGCCAAACGTCCTTCCCCTGAGTACTTCCCAGGTCGATTGGTGTGTACAATCTCCTCTCCATATATATATATATATATATATACTATATATATATATATATATATATATATATATATATATATATATATATGTTAATTCCTCCGTCTATGACCTTGGTCGGTTCGGAGTTGAAGGGGGTTCTGGTTAGGTGGCAGCAACGGATTTGTTACTCTGGAGTAGCTGGTACTGTATAAGGAATCGCAGTAGTTTCTTCTATACTACTCTCCGATTTCTTCTTGTAGTGGATCGGAGGATTCTGTGGAGCTTACTAAATTCTCTGAAGGTTCCCTGATTCTTCTTGTACGTATACGCAAATTATTTTTCCCTATTTAAGACTAAGTTCTCTGAAGAGAGCAAGGCTCGAAGGAGAAGACAAAGATTTTTTTCTTTTTTTACTGCTAAAATGTTACAAGTAATGCTCAGCCTCTAAGTTAGATCAGTCAAATGAGAATAATAATTTTAAAAATTACACGAGTTTATATATCCAAATTTTGTGGGCATCATTATTATTTAATGTTGACTTGTTTTGTTTATATTCTCGATAGGCTTCATTATTTTGTAAAATATTTGAAGATAAGGTAAATATTTTAGCTGTAGCAACGTCTAAACAGATAAGCAAGATATTTGAAGATGAAGCCATATTTTTATTTTAAACCGCATATTAACAGATCTGATGTTATCATGATCTGCTGAGTTAACTAAAAATGGAAATTGAAATATGCATTTTATTATGAATTACACTTGAACATGCATATGAGCAAAAATTAAAGGCTTAAGTTTTAAAATTAAACGTTAAGCAAGACATGACTTCATCTTTTATAACGAAGAGAGAATGTATACAGAAAATGAACATTGCAAAATTTAATCACGTTTCATTATTAAGCTAAATCTAAAAAAATTATTAAGTAATTTTAAAAAGAAACAATTCACCAATTATTTGGCAGAAATAAAATAGAAAGTAAATCAAAAATTTATCCAAACTCGCGTCAGCATTTATGCGATTTTGGTCCCTATGTAAAAATGAATATATCAATATAAATGTATACAAATATAAGTATTATATGAATATAATGAATATAAGGATTATATAAATATAAGGATTATATAAATTCAAGGATTATATAAACAAGGATTATATAAATATAAAGATTTACATAAATATACGAATTATATAAGAATTATACGAAAAAATATAAGAATATAGGAATTATTCATTGTTCATTTTTACAGGGCTCTTCCCTCTAGAATGACAGTAATACAATAATATAACATCCTAGCGAATTCTAACTAGTCAGTGTTGGCCAACCATTTTTTGATGCGTGCCATTTTTAGGTTAGGTTTAATTCGGATGCGCCAAAAAAAAATTTGTGAAAAAATTACTAATAAAATATAATATAATATTTACCTTAAATAGAAATATAATGTGAAAAATATTTACCTTAATGAGATTACATCTTAACTGCTTAACTGCTTAACTACATCTTAACTGCTTAAATCTTTGATTTTTAATATTTAGTGTTAGAAGTGAAAATTTAGCACAATTCATACTAGACCTCGATGCGCCACTTCAAAGTACTTGATGCGCCACCTTTGGCGCAATGCGCCGCGGTTGGCCACCACTGAACTAGATGATAACTAATGGTTTTTATATTACAGATTTATATACACAACATAAGTCGGGGTGGTTAAGTTACGATGTACAGTAATTAAAAAATTAAATCCTTAACACGACTCTTGCTTAGAAAGTTATTAACGAACCAAGGACCTGAGCCGAACTGGCTGCTCAAAGGGCGAGGCACGCCACTCGCAAGAGGGGTGAGGCTTCGACTGCCCTCTCAAAATGTTTGCACTTTGCCCTGGGGAAACTCCCATTGTGCCACGTTTACAAAAGATTCTTAAGGTTGCAAAGGTTGTCTAACAATGATATTAGCAAAGGAATTTATGTAATTTTGGTTCTACACTTAATTCCTTTATGTGATTTATATTAGCCGAAAAGAACATTTAGAATTTAGGAATCTCTGTTCAAGATTATAGAGTTGGCACACTGGAGTCGTTAGGGTTAAGAAAAAAGCCAGATGATCCACTGGGCCTGGGGCATCGAGGCGAGTTATAAAATATTAAAAATTCAAAAATTAATACTTTAATTTATGCAAACAGAATAAAAGGATTAATACGTTAATTTAGACAAACAATGATATTATTACATTTAACAAAAATTTGTTTTCCTGTGGAAAACCTCCACATGGCTCCCCTCCCAGAGTTGGAACTAGGGGGTTAATTTAAATATCCTCTCAAACAAAAGCAGTTGGATGTAATGTTCCATAAGGACAAAAGAAATAGTTAAATAAAATACATTTACTTCGTACTTAATCCACTATATTTATTACTTAAATTTTACACTAAAATCGATACTTATGCACTAGTGAACTTATAATTAACGGTCACTTGTGTGTCCTTGAGCACTTGGAGTCTAATTTGTCTAGGTCCACTTTTTACACTGGTCGAAGTTCACCGTGTGCATACACTTTTAAATCGAACGTGATATTTATCAACTTTATGAGAACGAAATTTGAGAGAAATGAATTTCAATGAACTATTGGAAAAGTACTTAAGTGAAATTGATACGATTTCTGTAAGGTTTTGAACGGACATGGGTTGTTTGAGAACTTTTTTAGAACTTTGGAATTGACTAAAGTCTATAGCGTGGAAAGTATAAAACTTCAAGGTATTGTGCAGTGCAGTGAAAGGTTTACGTGTGGACATTGCTCTGGAACTGGAAGTACGGTTAAAGAAACAATTTGTAGTTGGGGTAAACCGACGCTATGATTACTGTTCTTCGTTTCGTGTATTCGGTCCTTTTGGAGCTACGCGAGTGACCTTAGTGATGGAAGTTCTGCTTCTGAAATCAAAGTGGCAGATGGCTCCAGAAAATTGTGACCAATCGAATATTCAGGAACAGGCAGGAGTCTGAACGAGTGGGGCCAATCTTGGAGATAGCCTTGAAGGGCGGTGGCCTATCGGGCTGCGAGGTAATAGGGATAGAGAAGGGTGAGAAAGGACTTGAAACACAGATTAAGATGACAAGAACGAAGAAAGCCGATGAATTCTGAACATAAGTATTCCCAAAAGCTGTTTTATGGTGGTAGAAAGGAACATTTAGAGGAGGAGAAGAAAGGTTATGGTCAATGCCGAGGTTCTCGACCCGTGGTGACCTGAGGAAGGGCCAACAAGGAGACAGGAGAAAAATAAGTATTCTTTTTCATCGGACTGGAAACAGGAGGAAGATAAGTTTTCTGTTTAGTAGAAGAAAGAGAAGACTTTCTCCGGGTTTCTGAAATGTTACTGCAAAATTTCGATTTCCAAACCTTCTGATTAGAAAGAACAAAATTGAATGAACGTTGTCCTGTAGAGCGATGCAAAGATGCATCACTCCCTTTGGTGGGAAGAGAAGAGTGGCAATTTTCTTCCGAATTTGTCAAAGATGCGTTGTTGGCGCGTGGCAAGATTTGAACCTCATTAAAACAATGAGACTCGAGATCATAAGCCGAGCTTGCAGCATGTCCGAGGGACATAGGCGAGTTCTCCGTGCCTTCACGTAAATTAGCGGAAGAAGGGGGATCCTCGAAAAATTCCCCTCATCGAGAACTTCCCTCGTGATGTCTGGGACAGTTTCTTCATAGAGCGCTTCCGTCGTGGGGTTTGAAACAGCCTCTTCATAGAGCACTTCCCTTGTCGTACTGAGGACACCCAGCGTATCGTGCATGCCACACAAACTAACTGGATGGACAAGTGTATTCCGTGCTTGCCTTTCCGTACGAACAACTTCCGACGGCGGAGTAGGTTCGGGTTCGCTCCCGGCACCTGTAGGCTTAGTCTCGGAATTGGGTGGAAAATCCTCTACGTTTGAAAACAGAATCAAGTCATCTTCCTTAAATAGGGATTCAAGCGAAATGACCAAACCGGAACCCAAAGAGATGAGTCTTCAGATTTATTTGGAATAACCGAAACTCTGGGAACTTAAATTCCTGCCTAACTGTAATCGAAGGGGTTGATTCGCTCTCGACGGAGTCACAGGGGTCTACTGTGAAGACATTCAAGTATTCGTGCTCAAAATTACCAAAGGTATGTTGGCTTTCTAGTTCCTCGTTCGTCGGAACTGGAACGGAACAATTGACGATTGATGAAGAATCTTCCCCATCTAATAGCAGCTCCTCTTTATTTTGAACTGGTTCCAGGGAGTTGTTCGGGCTCTCTGAAACAATTCTTTCACCCTCATTCGAAAAGAGCGAACAGTAGGGGTGACAAACATACTCGAAAGGTGGGTTCTCTCCTCGAATTAGGCCTGCTTCTCTATCAGCCACATAGAAATCGTGCGTAATAAATAAAGTCATCCCCAGGATTAAATTTCTATCCCAGTCTCCTTCAGATATGACCACAAATGGGGTCAGATAAGGGACTGAATCAAACTCAATAGGAAGAATAATTTCTCCGGTACTGTATTCTTCCCAACCATCATCAATGTAGGTCAAGCGAGAACGCAAATCGAAATTTCCCGTAACCGTCTTAAGTAACTTCTTGTATACGTCTTGTTTAATGTAATTCGCCTGACAGCAGTCGTCAACAAGAGCCAAAACCGCTTGGTTGTTGACAGAAGTTTTCGTGAAGAACGTTTGTGAGCTCTCGTCAAAAAGCACCATTTCGTGAGCCCAAGAAGGCGTTTCCGAAACATAAGATCATACTTCGTCTGCGTCATCGATGGTTTCGCGCGGTGTCCAGAAAGCTTCCAAACATCCCGTCTTCCTAAATCTATCCATTTTCTTCGAAACACGACAAAGGAAAAGAAAAATGGACTTACAAACGAGGAAGGCGAAGCGAAACAAAAAATAAAAAGAAAACTTATCCCTAATACCGTATATACAACAGTATTGAAACGAAAAAACTTAAGCGTGACATTAGCTATTTCGTTTTAAATAAACACTTCATAAAGTCGTCCAAAACGAAGATGCAAAACTTGCCTGTCGATTTCGACATATTACTTGAAATGTATGAACTCAAAAAATTCCATAAATCTACCATATACTTTGCAGAAACCATTTTTGTTACAAACAATAAAATATATAATTCACCTATATATTTATATACGCAAATACTGCATGCCAAAAGACAAATCTGTCATTTCCTTTCTTCCTACAACAAAAAGAAGAAGGTTGAATTAAAGTGACTGCATTGAAACTGGCTAAACTGAAACTGACTTACCGGAAACTGACTGACTGGAAACTGACTGTGTTGATCCTACTGGATTCAACAACTGGAAATAATTACTCTGGGTGCTGATTTCTGGGGCGGTTGTCCCTCTGGATGCAACCGACTGACTTGAAATGCTATAAACTGGAAACTGGAGTGGGTTTCCTATTTCTTTTGGAAATCCGAACTAAACTGATTCTGTTAGCATTAAGCTGTCTATTATTCTCTGGGGCTGTTGTCCCTCTGGATGCAACCGACTGACTTGAACTGCTATAAACTGGAGTGGGTTTCCAATCTACTCTATCTAAGAAATACACAAATAATACACAACAATTTGTCTAACTAGAGAAAATTTTTTAAAAAATTGTAAACAAAATAATAAAAAAATGTAAACAAAATTTCACTCGAATGTACGTGAATGTACGATAATATCATGATTGGCACATTAAATAAAATTATTATATGCTAATTATAATTGTGGAAATAACTCAATTTCAATAAAAAGAAATGTATCACTGGTGTATGGAATGTTCACTGTTTTTTTTGTTAATTCTGGCTTGATACTAATTATTAACTGTTAATAATACTGACTTCTCAGATGTTTAGTAATTAATTTGATAAAGAGATCTGTACTTAACAAGATTCCTACGGCGAAATCCTTGAAGACGTGTCCTGAAGACGTGTCTTCCTGGCCACTTGTTCCTGGACGAAGAATGGGCGAGGAGAACTTGGAGTCATGACACACCGGTCGAATGACGGATGTGAAGAACTGGAAGTCGTGACACGCCGGCCAACTGAATGTTGGTTCTAGTTTCAGGGTCTGAAAGACTGGAAGAATCCTGGTTGTAGAGGTCGCCAGTTGTTAACCCCCTCCGTTTATGGCCTTGGTCGGTTCGGAGTTGAAGGGGGTTCTGGTTAGGTGGCAGCAACGGATTTGTTACTCTGGAGTAGCTGGTACTGTATAGGGAATTGCAGTAGTTTCTTC
The DNA here is from genome assembly GCA_023014485.1 of Bathynomus jamesi. Lineage (NCBI taxonomy): Eukaryota > Metazoa > Arthropoda > Malacostraca > Isopoda > Cirolanidae > Bathynomus > Bathynomus jamesi. The sequence goes on from JAJOZX010000336.1 coordinate 811,678, forward strand.
TATACTACTCTCCGATTTCTTCTTGTAGTGGATCGGAGGATTCTGTGAAGCTTACTAAATTCTCTGAAGGTTCCCTGATTCTTCTTGTAACGTATAGGGAAATTATTTTTCTCTATTTAAGACTAAGTTCTCTGAAGAGAGCAAGGCTCGAAGAAGACAAAGATTTTTTCTTTTTTTACTGCTAAAATGTTATCAGTAATGCTCAGCCTCTAAGTTAGAACAGTCAAATCAGAATAATAATTTGAAAAATTACACGAGTTTATAATGTTGACTTGTTTTGTTTTTATTCTCAATAGACTCCGTTATTTAGCAAAATATCTGAAGATAAGGTAAATATTTTAGCTGTGGCAACGTCTGAAGAGATAAGCAAGATATTTGAAGATGAAGCCATATTTTTATTTTAAACCGCATATTGACAGATCTGATGTTATCATGATCTGCCGAGTTAACTAAAAATGGAAATTGAAATATGCATTTTATTATAAATTACACTTGAACATGCGTATGAGCAAAACTTAAAGGCTTAAGATTTAAAATTAAACGTTAAGCAAGACATGACTTCATCTTTTATAACGAAGAGAGAATGTAGACAGAAAATGACCATTGCAAAATTTAATCACGTTTCATTATTAAGCTAAATCTAAAAAAATGATTAAGTAATTTTAAGAAGAAACAATTCACCAATTATTTGGCAGAAATAAAATAAAAAGCAATCAAAAATTTATACAAACTCACGTTAGCGTTTATGCTATTTTGGTCTCTATGTAAAAATGAATGTATGAATATAAATGTATACAAATATAAGTATATATGAATATAATGAATATAAGGATTATATAAATATAAGGATTATATAAATACAAGGATTATATAAACATAAGGATTATATAAATATAAGGATTTATATAAATATACGAATTATATAAGAATTATACGAAAAAATATAAGAATATAGGAATTATTCATTGATCATTTTTACACACACACACACACACACACACACACACACACACACACATATATATATATATATATATATATATATATATAGGCATAAACTACAGGTAATCATGGCAAAGTTATTTTATTGTGAAACTATCTCACAGGCGATTCCGTACATGTGGCAACGCCGCAGTGTTAGTCAAGGCACCCCAACTGGGGGAAGGTGTGGGGGGGCAACCGAGTCCAACAACATATAACACAGACATATATAATGTAAAGGACAATTGAATGTTCAGTCATTGACATACAAGAAATTATATTGTAATGTCTTTGTTCATAAAGATAAACAATTAATATGATCATTAATATGTAGTTTATTAGTCTTATACAATAATAAGGTTCCATTATGATTACTGCAAGTCTATATGAAACTTCCACATTGCAACTTTTTTATACTAGTGAATTTGAACCAAAAATAGACGTTACACAATCAATTACAATTACATTACAAAAGGTTATAATATTCAGAGATTAGCTAGTCGAGAAAATGTAAATTTATGAACAACTTAACTTATTATGCTTTGCCATTTTTGTGAATGTAAAATATTTTTATATAATTACATTTGAAATGAGTATAAATTATCATAGGTATTTTTAGTGTTCAATTTTCTGTAAATATAGATTTTGTTTTGTAATGAAAATTTTAAAATTCCAAATAATAAGAGAGAATCAGCTAAATTTGGCCGATGCCAATGCCCAAAAAATGTCCGATTCTGCCAATGCCGATGAATCAGTACACCGCTAGTTTTTAGTGATTTTGCTAATTTTGAGGGCCAGGTTCTTTACTGGTAAATATACTATTCAATTTGATGTAATAACATGTTTTGTAGATTTAATGACTCACACATGTTGTTTATGCCCTCATGTAATCGCAAGTTTCTTTAAAAATATCATCTTATTTGTTAAACTTTAATACAAAAAATGTCTCATCTTCTAATTTTTTGTTACAGATAAGATAGTATAATGGCTCCAAATAAAGAAATTTCATACAAGAATAGGTTGAAAATTATTGTTCTCCACAAAGAAGGCAACACTCAAAGACAAATAGCTGCTAAAGCTGGAGTATCATTGTTTAATGTTTCCAAAACATTTTCTTACCACTCGCAAACTGGGGATGTGAAGAACAAAACAGGTTGAGGACGGAAGCGAAAAACTTCTAAAAAGGTTGATGAGTATATGATAATAATGAGCAAGCATAATAGAAAGAAAACTGGTGGGTGGGGAAGGGGAATGAGGGAGTTTGGATTGGTTGTGTAATGTCTATTTTTGGTTCAAATTCACTAGTATATAAAAAGTTGTATTGTGGTAGCTGTTCAATTTAGAGTGGATCACTTTTCACTTTTTTAAAACATTATAGCTGGTCAACGTTTTTCCCATAATTTGGTTCAGTGGAAGTACACTGACACCAATTTTACCAAAATCGATCAATATTTAGGGGTCGCGCATCGACCTTGAATATTTCAATTTTGGAAATTTGGCCAAATTAACAATTTTTTACTGAATAAAGATAAATCATCAAATGACCATATTTTCTGAATCCTCTCAGTGAAAGAAGTCCTCTCAGATACTTACCAAGTTGATAGGACAAGTGGTTTAGAAGTTATACTCACCTTGAGATAGCATTAAAATTTTAAATACCGTATTTGTCCCCGTACCTCCATATGCTGTCTGCCATTGTCTGCTTTTTAGGATAAAATAAAACGAATAAGGAAAGATCAAATGTATTTTGTATTAAAACGGTTTACCGATATCACTAAAGGCACTTACTCCGGTGCCCCTAACTAGGTTCAAAAACTGTATGAATCGTGGTTAGAACGCACGTCATCTTAAGGCGTGCGCCATGTACTCTCTCTGCTAACTTCCTTTCCCTCTGCGCTACGTCATCTTGGCAAGTGACGACTTCTTGAAGTCACCGAGTTCTTTCCGGCTCTTTTCCACGAGCTGAAGAAGACCCTGCAGCTGTGACTCGTCTTTTGTGACAGTGTTCGCGTAATCTTCTATCAGTTTTATCCCTCTCTCTGCCACGTCGTTGGTAACTTTCAGATGCGAGATGACATTCTTCAGATCACCATAGTTCTTATCTTGATCCCACTTATTCACTGGCAGAGTGAGCCACGTAGACGCGCACACCTGCAGGCCTGTGAACACGAACCACGATGACTCATCGATCAGGTCCGGAAGGTGCGTCGTGTCATCAACCAAGACGTTGTCATACGTGAAGTCCCCGGGCACAGCGAGGCGGCACAGCTTCTTTGCCATCTCGTGCTTCACAGTGTCTTCCACTTTGTCACTGCAGAGGGCGAAAACGACGGTCTGAGGCCTCAGATACCACAAGTGCCGCCTGATCACTGCCAGTGAAGCCTCTGCAATCTCGCGATCCACAGCCCTGTACTGCAGAAGACGCTGGTACAACACAAGGTCATTCAGCGGGGCATCAGCTGCGACAGGAGCCGCCAGCCAGGCAGGTGCGTAGAGGAGTGCAGTAAATAGTACCACTCTCTGAAGTTTCTGTACCAGCTCGTCGTCGAACTCCAGCTGACCGCTGAACATCAGGAGCTTCGTGTAGTAGATGATCTGAAACGAATACGCACTGTGATGTATAAATACCGATACCACTCCATATAAGTTTGTTTAATGGTAAATTATTTATCTTATTTTTTTTCTGGTAGGGACTTCAAATGGCTGTTTGCAGAAGGCAATACAATATTTAACTTCTAATTCAAAATACCAACCTTGGCCATCCACCTCGCATGATGGTAGGCTCCTGGGCGCATGAAGTGTGTGCAACGACGTGGCTGGGCCCCGAGTACCAGGAGTGTAATCTCCGCCACTTCTCGGTAGTCTTCTCTTTTTATGTGACAAAATAATCACTAAATTTTCCGTCGTTACGTCTATTATATCTTTGTCAAGGAAAGATCATTACTGATATACACACACCTGATTATTGGACATCCGGAAGCGATCAGCCACTTCAATAACAGCCGGTGCATTGAGGATGCGGTGAGGAAGGCTGATTGATACAGTTGATTCTCTCGGCTGTCGGTATGGTGGTTCTAGCTGTGATTCGGAGTTGCTCGATGATCTGCTTTCTATAGATTCATCGTCGCTCTCAGCTTCTGTTCCTAATTTCGTTTTTGAGGTGCCTGGCTCATCACGAGATTGTTGTCTTGAGAGTTGCCGTTTTCGCTTGACAACGAACACTTTATCGACTTTTCTGTATCTCTTCAATAGCATCGGGAGCTCCGATGTCCCAGAGCTTGTTCAGATTTTCTGAAAACTTCTCCCTGCCTTTTCCCGCGTCACTGTCTCTCATCTTGCTCTTCTGCAGCGAGCGCCACTCTTCCCACAGTAACTCCAGTTTTCTTTCGCAGTTACGCATCGTGATCGTCTTTATACGTGCCATGTTCCAAAATGCCAGAACATTGGCCACCGTGTCTTTTACGGCGGCCTTCCTGTCAGTAGTTTCCTGCTTGGCATAGAAGAAGTACTGGAGAACTTGATGGGTGGTTGGCAATTTGGCACCACCGATCGAGGAAGATGGCTGACCAATTAAGAAGACGTCCGTGGCTGACCTTAGAGAAGGTGGTGCTGTTGTTGCTGCTTTCTCTTTTCCAGAATAAGTAACTTTCAGAGTCTTCCCACTCCTGGTTGTTAACAGTTTATCCATTGTACTAAAGTCTAGACTTATCAAACAAGAATCAATTGACACAGTTGATCTGTAAAAAGCAAACTGTGATTAGTAAAAATATTGGTCATAGACATAGCGTGTGTGTGTAATTGGGATTTTAGGATGCGCCAGCTACTGATGCTATGATTACGTCCATAACGGGGGAAAAATATGGTATTTTAAATTTTAATGTTATTTCTAGGTGAGTGTAACTTCTAAACCACTTGTCCGATCAACTTGGTAAGTATCTGAGAGGATTTCGTTTACTGAGAGGATTCAGAAAATATGGTCATTTGATGATTTATCTTTATTCAGTAAAAAATTGTCAATTTGGCCAAATTTCCAAAATTGAAATTTTCAAGGTCGATGCGCGACCCCTAAATATTGATCGATTTTGGTAAAAATGGTGTCAGTGTACTTCCACTGAACCAAATCATGGGAAAACTTTGACCAGCTATAATTTTAAAAAAAAGTGAAAAGTGATCCACCCTACAGTGTTCATATAGACTTGCAGTAATTACAATGGAACCTTATCTATACTAATAATTGTGACGGTCGAATTGCCTACGAACTTTCTTTCTTTGTTTCTTATGACCGGCCAAACTATTGGCCAGATTTGGATGAGACTTGGGGGATAGGGGTAACTGAGGCCGGGAAAGAACATAGGCTATGTGGTGTCGGCCTCCGACGTCATCTGAGGCCGATGAAGGCCTCTATATTCCGATTGGTTGAGAGATAGTGACATCATAGAAACACCATAAAAGATAGTGACATAAAATGGGCGGAGCTCTAGTGTATATATACATATATACATATATATATACCTTGTTAACCTTGTTAGGGTGCCGTGCGTCGGTCTTTCTTCACAGAAGGTCAAGCTGGTGGCCCGCCTTTAGTCCTGGCTTGGTGGAGGAGCGAGTTGTTTTCTTGCGCTCTCCACCGTATATAGCCAGGTACACCCGGCTCATCTGGTACCATCCTGAGCCAGGCATCTAGTCTTCTCTTGAAGACTTCAACTTTGACCGCTGTAACGTTTCTGAGGTCCTTTGGAAACTGGTTGAAAATTCTTTGTCCCCTAACGACCAGGCTATTTTCATTTAGAGTTGAGGAGGTCCTTTGTCGGGCCTTTAATTTGGGAACACTACACATTCTGCCTTTCCTATTTTCCAGCGTTGTTTGAATGGTAATCGGGTTTAGTTTGAGGTTTGGTACCAGTTTTTCGATCATTTTCCATATGTAGATTATAGTATACCTCTCTTCTTCTTTCCAGGGAGTACAGATTTAGTTTACGTAGTCTTTCCCAGTAGTTAAGTTCTTTGCAGCCATCAATCTTGACTGTGAAATGTCTCTGCGTTTCTTCTTGTTTATTAATTTCTTCCATTTTATATGGAGATGTCAAAACTAAGCAGTATTCAAGTTTTGGTATAATCAGTGTTCTCAGCAGGGGAATCATTACTGTCTTGTCCCTCCTTTTGAACGTTCTTAGTATTCCCACCCTTTCGGTGGGCCTGGTCATATATATAATATATATGTGTGTGTGTGTGTGTGTGTGTGTGTGTGTGTCGAAACCTATGGCAAAATTATTAAATGCCCGGTTAGATGAACTGTATGGTCTTGATGATTGGTTAGGTTAAGTCGTGATATTTTCGTTAAAACTAACGAAACTATCACGACTTAACCTAACCGGGCATTCAATTACTCTAATCGAACATTCAGTTGACCTAACCTGGCATTCAATTAACCTAACCGGGCATATATAGGTTATATATAGCGTTCAACTTCCACCCGGGCAACGCCAGGTCGCTCCGCTAGTTACTTACAATATAAGCCTAGTAAACTACATGGCGTTCAACGCTGTTCACGATCATATTAATTATATATTTATCTTTATGAACACCGATATTACATTATAATTACCTGTATGTCAATAACTGCACATTCAATTGTCCCCATCCCGCATCCTGGTAACACACAGTTGTATGGCGAAAACTCGTCCAAAAGGAGAAGAGTGTATGTACAAAATTATAATTACAAAATGATATTATCTAATATCTAATATTTAATATTATCGAATATCTAATATTTATAACTAACCAAAAATCAAAAGTTAATTAATAAATTAAGTATGAATTTAAACTATCATATTATCAAGCTGACAAATTTATGCATGAACATCCGCATCTGCATCCGCATCCGCGGATGTCTGAAACCTGGCATCCGATACATCACTAATACAGTATATGTCTGTTATAAGTTATGTTGTTGGACTCGGTTGTACCCTCTCCACCCCACCTTCCCCCTAGTTGGGGTACCTTGACTATCACTGCGGCGTTACCACATGTACGAAGTCGTCTGTGAGGCGAGGAACATTACATATGCGAGCAACTGTACCTCTCAGTATTACTTTCCTATAAAATTTTAAAAAATAGCGTGAAAGGAGAGTGTGTTTCCGTGTCGAAGTGTACAATCGATGCTGGTTCACTACCGCATAACAAACCCTTTTTATAGATAATTGAGGGTTCATAAGATTCACTTAATTATATGTCTACTTCATAACTTCTTTGTACTAGTAGTAGTAGTAATAGTAGTAGTAGTAGTAGTAGTAGTAGTAGTAGTACAGAAGATATTTAAAAATTTAGTGAGATTATTTTTGTAATAAAATAAGAAATAATATTTTTATTCATTATGATAGTTTTTACATGAATTCAGATTAAATTCGAGATTTAAAAGAGTGACTTCGTAATGGATTCGGAATCAAATCCAGGCCAAAATTCATTTGGGAATTAGAAGTGGGTGGAATAGATTCGGGAATACCAGAAAAGTTGAAATCACCCAGAATATATAAATATATATACTTTTGACTTTATACGTAAGTAAATGAGTGTAAGTAAGTAAACGCACACGAGATTTGATTCTGTGAGGCACAATGAAATGCCACACACACATAAAGGCCCCGTCACTCATTGGGACACATCTTGTGACATTTAATTTTACGGGCGCGAGAGACTTTTCCAGCCTCACTTTTCGACTATTTTTTCATGTATTTTTCGTGTGAGTAAGTTATGTGTACGTATTTTCTTTTAGTTTATCTCACCATGTACATATTGTGCGATCATCATCTCAATACTTAGCAATACTTTCGCAGATAAGAGATAATAGTTATCCTTCTTGTAATCGTAAGTGATCGTATTTTCTCAATGAACACAGACACCTCAAACTCTATACGTACTGTCAGTAACAAAGGTATTGATGCTCTCTACCACACCTGTTAAGCGTAGGCCTATTCTGACTTTTAGAATTGATTGTCCATCCCTTTAACATGGATATTTTCAAGGTTCGTTCCAGGCAGTGAGTTTCAGAGAGGGACGGGGGGGGGGGGGGGGGTGTTCTTTCCTACACTCCATCAGCGCCACCGAAATATTGAACCCTCATGATTGCTTTAGTGATAGAATTGAGATCCGCAATTGCGCCTTTGAGCGCCGCGAATTGCCGCCATTATCAGAGATGGGCAGTAATGTATTTGAGATTACTCAAATATGTATTTAAATACTGTATATATATACATTTATTTTTCAGTACAGTATTTAAATACATAATTAGATACATTTCAAAAGTAACTGGTATTTATAAATACATATATTTTAAATACATTTTCAATTACATTTTTTTGAAAGAGGACGTGAGACCACGTTGTGGGAGATAACAAACGATTCTTACCACGCACCACAACATTCTCAATACATACTTCATAGATGGTAAATTAGCTTACTACTACTGTCTTTATATTTACACATTATTGCATTAAATGCAGATGTATAGGGAAATTACAGGCTAAAAAGGGAAATTATATTAGACCTGGCAACACTGACTCATTTTCTGACACACTATTCGAGAGCCTAGTCCTAATGAAGGCAAATATGTAGAATGTCCTCGTCCTTCCATTTATTCATCTTACTTACTTACTTATGGTTGCCTGTTTAGAGTGTTGCGTTATAGATAATTAATTACCAGTGGTTTAGTTATAATTATGGCTATTTCCTTCAGTACTCGGGGATGTATAGCATCAGAGCCAGGAGACTCGCTTATCTTTTATTTACTTAGTTTCTTGATGATCATCTCTTCAGTTATTATCAAAGAAATTTTAATTTTTTTATTAAAACTTCCACTTTTGGGGCAACATATCCTCATTAAAATGTTCTATTTGTAACTTTTATTTTGTAAGTTGTAAGGCTGTAATGTAACCATACCTTGTAGCGATCATGTAAATTAAGATGAACTAACAAATGTACACTGCGCCCTCGATATATGCGAGGGATAGGTTCTGCTAAAACCTCGCATAATGCAAATTCGCATATATCGAACTTATAGTTAAATGAAAAAAAATAGGGATGCGTTCCACAACCAGTTTTTTTTACCTACCCGGCACCCCCAACAATAAATATGCCACTTTTTTATACCAAAAACATTCAACAAGATAACTAATGCTATATTACATCAATACTGTACAGTATAAATATTAAAGGACATAGTAAGCTGAAGGCCCAGTACTAGGCAGAGGACGTTTAGAAGCCATGTCTACAATAAACAGTAAGACAAAACTGGAAAAAGCACTAAAAAATAGTGAAAAACACAACACAGTCTAGAGCACAACGCACACGCTATAACGGTTTATGCGAGACTGTTGTTGTTTGGCGGGAACACGTCGGTGCGCTCAGCGGCTCAGCAATATTTCACACTAGGTGGCGCATAAATGCGAAGTTTTTCCGCATATACTGAATTCTTGGTAGAAATAGGGTCTTCGCATATGCTGAAGACGTATATATCGAGGGCGCAGTGTATTTGGAAATGTATTTTAATACATTTTCCCAGTAATGTATTTAGCATTTAATTGCATTCCTTTCGGATGTAATATAAATTGCATTTAATTACAATCCTCGCCAGTATTTATTATTTATTATTTAAATACATTCAAAAGTATTTACGCCCATCTCTGGCCATTGAGCGTCATTCTTTCGTGCTTTGCCTCATTCTTCACTTAACGAAAGGCAGAAAGGCGTCATCTCTTCTTCTTCTTTCTTTATCTTAATATATGTATTCTCCTCCTTCATATACCACACACACACACACACACACACACACACACACACACATATGTGTATATATACTAGGGTGTCCCAAATAAATGTCCCTATTTTTATTGTTCCGTTATTTTTTAATGGACGTATATTTTATTATTGTGATTTCTTCTTGAGAAAGGTAGCACAAATTGGGGTTTTTCTTCCGCATATACCTATATGCTTATACTATACCTATACATTTCTAATCCTTCATTACTTAATAACTAATAAATATTGTATATTAAAAACCGTTCTTTCAACATTTCACGCTTAAAACAATGAATTTTCCTAATTTCTACGAAGCTGGGAAAAGACTATACCGCTACCAATAGACTTACCGTAACTAATTAGTTTGTCCCGTAAAAAAAATAACCGCACTACTCCACATTCATGGTGGTTTCAGCAGGATGGAGCACCTCCACACACCGCTCGCGAACTCGCAACTTTTTGCGAAAACATTTTTCCGAGTGACTAATCTTCCTTCATAAGACAGTGGAATGGCTTCCATACTCACCCGACCTCACACCCCTTGACTTTTTTTGTGGGGCTATATAAAAAACAGGATCTATTCTACCAAGTCTAAAACACTCGAAGACCTAAAGATCAAAGTCTGTGAAGTAATCATCAACATCCCAGTTGAGCTATTTTAAAAAATTATGCCAAACATTTGTGTAAAGTTGAATATTCTCTTAGAAAAAAATGGAGATTACATTGAACATTTTTAATTATGGTTAATAAAGTCGTATGTTTTACGTACCTTTTACCTTTGTCTTTGTGTACACATCCCTATTTTTTTTTAGCTTACAACATTTATTTAGAAATATGGACATTTGGAGGGGGGGGGGGGGCCGCTAGTATATATATATATATATATATACATACTGTATATCCATGAGTGTATTATATATATATATATATATATATATATATATATATATATATCCATGAGTCCTGCCATTTATCCTCTAAGCTATGGACTTCTTGGTACGAAAACGTCTGTCTGTAGTTCCACTTAACTTCGACATTACAGTTTATTT
>JAJOZX010000336.1:825000-855000 GCA_023014485.1 Bathynomus jamesi
CCAAAATATTTCTACAGCTATACAAAAAGGAAAACAAAAACGCGCGCTACTATCGGGCCCTTAAGGAAAGGAAATAATGAACTAACAGACGATCTAAACGAAATATCTGAAACATTGAGAGCCCAGTATGAATCGGTCTTCAGTACCCCAAAAAGTGACAAAGCGATACCTGACATAGATGCATTCTTTGAAGAGAAATTGCAAGGAGAATGTATAACAGACTTTGATTTTACCCTAGAAGATGTAGCGAGAGCTATAGACCAAATGAAATCACATTCAGCTGCAGGTCCGGACAAATGGAACGCACTATTAATTAAAAACTGTAAAAATGAAATACCTACAGTGTCCTACACCAATATACTGGATATGGAGAAGATCCCTGGACACTGGGGAAATACCGAGCATCTTGAAAAGAGTAAACATTGTCCCTATATATAAAGGAGGTACACCATAATCTACATACGGAAAATGATCGAAAAACTGGTACCAAACCTAAAACCAAACCCAATTACTATTCAACCAACACTGGAAAATAGGAAAGGCAGAATGTGTAGCGTTCCCAAATTAATGGCCCGACAAAGGACCTCTTCAACACTGCAGAAAAATAGCTTGGTTGTCGGGGGGCCAAGACTTTTTAACCATCTCCCAAAGGACCTCAGAAACGTTACAGGGGTTAAAGTTGAAGTCTTCAAGAGAAGACTAGATACTTGGTTCAGGACGGTACCAGATGAGCCGGGTGTACCTGGCTATGTGCGGTGGAGAGCGCAAGTAAACAACTCGCTCCTCCACCAAGCCAGGTCTAAAGGCGGAGCCACCAGCTTGACCTTCGTGTGAAGAGAGACCAACACACGGAACATCAACGAGGTTAACGAGGTTACAGTATATATACACCTGGGTGTGGGGAAGGGGTGTAGAGAAAACTTTGGACAATAAATTGTAGGCCCTTTAAAGCTCAACCAGTTTTGTGGTGGTATTGCGTGTGGTTGACCGTGAGTGTCAGTTTGTGCCATTCTTGGTTTAATTATTGTTATTTACTGTTTTCTAAATAATTTAATGATTATAAATAAGTGAAATAGAATGAATAGAAACGGATTTTAAAATGGTTTCGCCAATAAATGACGTTTCTGCAACAATTATATTCTCATGACTGGATGATTAATTGTAGATTGAAATGGAGTGCGTACGTTTATTTATTATCAAAGACACTATGTACCATTTAACTATTACGAATTCATCATACCTTTAAATATATCAATAATATCCGGGTCTTAATACATAACTGGGAAGTTTGAAACTGAAGGAGATAGTCTGAATTTTTAGCCCAGTTTGGGTAGAGCGAATCTGAAGTCACAAGAACGAATTTGAGATTGAAACGGGTGTATTTGCGTGGCATCTTGCTCCTGGTAAATCATGCTCCCGAACCTTATAATAATAATAATAATAATAATAAAATAATAATAATAATAATAATACGGAGTGTCTATAATGCGAACTAACGGCAAATATATATATATATATACAGTATATGTATATATATATATATATATATATATATATATATATATATATATATATATATATATATGTTAAACACAGACCGTGCATGGAACAAGGAATTCTTCTGGGAAATTACATCCACGATAGTTCGAATAAGTAATGATAAATGACAAATACTATAGTTTTTCTTTTTTATGATGGAAAGCCCAACGTGGACACCGGGTTACTCGCAAAGAGGCCTAAAATATAACTTCCCTCACCAGCTCTCTGCAAAGCAGATAGGATCCAGCTTTGGGACAGGTTCTAGGGTTTACAGCTTATACCTAGCCTACTACATTCAGAACCTCAATATACACAAGAAACTCGTTGCATTGACGTCGGATTGAATACAATCAAAGAAAAAGGAGTAACTCTTGTATTTTTAGCCATAAAACAAAACTTAAACCTCAACCGGGACATTGAGCGTCCACTTTTCAAGGCACATAACACGTCCTTTTAAAAACACAAACTCAGAATGGTCCCCTGAGAAACTTATATGTTAAACACAGACGGTGCATGGAACAAGGAACTCTTCTGGGAAATTACATCCACTATAGTTCGAATAAGTAATGATAAATGACAAGTACTATAGTTTTTTATTTTTCATGATGGAAAGCCCAACGTGGGCACCGGGTTACTCGCAAAGGTTTAAGTTTTGTTTTGGCTAAAAATACAATAGTTACCCCTTTTTCTTTGATGTATTCAATCTGACGTGATGCAACGAGTTTCTTGCGTAAACTGAGGTTCTGAATGTAGTAGGCTAGGTATAAGCTGTAAACCCTAGATCCTGTCCCAAAGCTGGATCCTATCTGCTTTGCAGATAGCTTCAAGGAAGCTATATTTTGGGCCTCTGCGATTAACCCGGTACCCACGTTGGGCTTTCCATCATGAAAAAGAAAAAACTATAGTATTTGTCATTTATCATTACTTATTCGAACTATAGTGGATGTAATTTCCCAGAAGAGTTCCTTGTTCCATGCACGGTCTGTGTTTAACATATAAGTTTCTCAGGGGACCATTCTGAGTTTGTGTGTATATATATATATATATATATATATATATATATATAATATATAATATATTAGCCTTCGTAATAAGTTGTACCAATAGGAGTTACATTAAATTCAATTACTGAAAGATCGCTCTGTTCCGTCCTCATTAAAGTCCTAAACTGCTCTGATATCGTTTTGTCTGAAAGACGCATTCCAAGACGCTACATTAAATTTTATTATTGTTCCTTGCATCGCGTTTTCTAAATTATTCATTAAAAATTAAAGGATAATAATTCGTTCGCAAACTGCCATGATAAATGTTTAGCCATTAACAATTCGTCAACTTACTAATGCGAAGAGAGAAATTCCTCTATATTTACATTTGCATAAAGCCACGCACACACATATACACACACACACACACACACACACACACACACATATATATATATATATATATATATATATATATATATATATATATATATATATTAGGGTAGTTTTATAAATCTGGGTTCTGAATATCTGTTATGCCAACCCGGCATTTGGTGCCACTAGCTTAAAAAAATGATACACTAAAAAATGTTTTGAGATCAGGATATATTTAGGACTTGCTCAAAGCTATTTTGTTTTTTTAATAAGTCCTCCATCCATTTTATTGCTATTGGGACATATTTAAAAAAATGCAGCTGTTATGTAAAAAGCATGCTGGCCATTTTGACAAATTAAATTATTAAAACATTGTAATAAGTGTTCCTTTCACACAACAGGTCATTAGCCCGATACCCTCAAATGACTGTGGTCCACAACCATCCGTGTTGGGGGGATATTTTATTAAATAAATAATTTGTGTATTGTACAAAAACAAAAGATTGGAATTTCTCCATTGACAATTTACATGACGTATATTATTAAATAAATGTCAGATAAGCATTGTTGCTTGGTTCGCATGAAGGCAGACTTCTTCGTTGGTGACAAAAAGATCTTCCGGTGATCTTCAACGACTTTTACAATGAACTGCTTCCGCTCTTCGCTGCGCGTGAGAGATGCATTGAACTCCTGAATGAGCGCAACACCGCGTTCTGCAAGGTCGTTGATCACTTTCACCGACCGGACAGTAGCCTGGCTCCTCCTGTATGATTCATGGACTGGCCAAAGTGTTGGAATTCCCTCCTCCAAGAAATCTTGAGGCAGTTCAATTATTTCAAAAAACTTCAGAGTTGACACGGTGACAAAATCGTGTAATTCTTTCCCACATGCCTGGCCAACTGGAGAGATCCGTTTAGGGGGCTCCTCACACCCGATTTTGTTTTTCAGGGCATTTACCATCTGCCTCTTCTCCTCTGCTGCAACACTGTCGTCGAAGAAACCGAAGCCTACCAATGTTTCTGATAGATACCAAAGATGGCGGCTGAATGCTGTGCTGACAGCCATAAATACGAGTATATCTTTATCAGCATAGTTAGCTAGTGCACGGAGGAGATTCAGATCGTTTCTCGGAGCTTCTATTGAAGACGGACTCTGAAACCAGTATTTGACATAGATGGCCGTGACAAAGAGGCTTACTTCCTGGAGGTGGCTTCACACCATATCACTGAGCGATGGCCTTCTTGACGATCCCTGTTGCTGCTGGAGGGGAAACTCCTTGCGGAAGAGCCACATTTTGATGGCGTAGATAGCTCAGCCATCCAACGAGCTCGATGTATTGCTCCTGGATATCGGAAATGGATCCCGCGTGGAGGGACCTCTCCAAGGAAGATAATCGTCAGCTCGAGGAGCTCACGGTAGTCATCCCGTGGCTGAAATTTGGACAGCTGGTCAACAGCAAATGCAATGACCTCAGTCTTATATCCATTTATCACGGGGATTAGGTCTTCTTCATCCACTGCCGAGGAGTATGCTGTCTTATCGAGGTAAGGCCAGTAGTCCCGGAAACTGACCGAAGAGCTGAATATTTGGAGATTTGGAGCTGGAGACATCATGAAGGCTGAAGACCGTCTCTAGGAGTATCTCCGAGATGTGATGTCGACACGCCAAGTTCAATAAATTCCTCCCAAGCTCAGTTTCCAAACGAATACAAACTCCTCCCTTTGAACCAGTGTTGGACGCGGTGGTGTCAAAGCAGAGCCCCTTCACTCGTTCCCTCAGTCCCCACTCATTTATCGTCTCCACGATGGCACTCTCAATTACTTCCGACTTTCCCGATTGAAGTTTTGGAACTGCCAACAACTTCACCACGTTTTGTCCAGATACAAGAATCGGGAGACGGTCCACTTTGTCCCGACCAGGACCAGAGTAATCCTCCATGATTTTGCCGTCCCAATGCAAGATCAGAGGAACTGCTGGGGCGAAGCTTTCCTTCATCTCATGAGCAAACTTCTTCCGATGTTCCATCCGCTCCTTGCGGATAGTGCTTCGGCTGATCATCAGGTCTTCTACTTCGTGACCGAATTGGCTCGTGGATGCTGACGCTGAAAATATATGTGTTGCTTGCCAGTCAGTCACATTAGTCCTATCTAGTGCAACTGCCACTTCGGGTGTCACCACACTTACAGTTCCACGAAGTCGAGCTCGTTTAGAGCACGCGTTTCTGATGGTGTAAGCTCTTCCTCCACTTCTGACGAGTTGTTCGACAAAGACAACTCAAGAACAGGACGTCGGTTGCAGCAGCACTTGATGAAGCCGTTTTGACAGCCCGCTTTGAAGCTTCCGCTCTCCTTCTTGCAACACGTTCTTCTTGCAGAGTGAGTTTTCTGTCGACTCCAGTCATCGTGCCCCTCTGTCCTGTCTCCCGTTGAGCTTCCAGGAATTGTCTGTCCTCTTCACTTTTCATCAGCTGCATGGCATCCTGGTGGGCGATGTCGAAGAGGTTGTCTAACCCATCTTGAAATGTTGCCTAGTTGGCAAGGTTCGCTTTTGTAGGCACTCGAGTTTCATCCAAATTAGAAGCAAGAGATCAGCTGTCTTGGACACGTTATTATCTTTAAGAGTCAATTTTTGCTGATTGTGGAAATGGAATAGAACAGCCAATACTTGTCGGCGAGATGAGAGCTTCGATGATGTAAAGTTCGCCTGAGTAACACCAACCAACCAGATGGCACTGGCCGCACGTGTTGTCATCGACATCGTCGCTCCTGAGAAGTTGAAAGAAGCACAAATTTGTTAAATACCCGCGTCGCTAATATTGTGTTGCAATATTTTAACGCTGAGACGTAATTTTTTTATGTTAATTTTTTTAGGTTTGATTTTTTGATTTTTGATTTTTGGATTTTTTATAAACTTTTTTGTTTTTATTTTTATATAAATATTTAGTTTTTTGTTTTTTGCCTCAAGGACAACATAATGGACTACTGTAGCAAAACTCTATATATAGTACGAATTTCATTGATTCCTATTTAATATCAATATATTTTATATTCGTAAAATTTCAAATGAGTTCAGCAAGTCCTAAATATCGTTTGATCATAAAAATATTCCTGCTCTACAGTTTCTACCCCAAGTTACACTAGATGTTGGGTTGGCAAAGAGAAAAAAATATTATTTCGGGAAAGTAACACGTGAATAATATTTATGATGAAAATAACCACGAAGAAAAAAGGAAACAGAATGGTGCTCAAGCGCTTTCGTCTAATAACATCTTCAGGAACACTCGTATATGTACATATATATGTATGTATATATATATACACATGGGCAGGCGTGGTTTATCGTATAGAGCGAAGCGAGAATATAATATAAGAGAAGGTGGACAAAAGTTTGTGGGTGAATAGCGTGTTTATTTGGTTTAATAGGGCGAGCTTCGGATTATTATTGGATTGGGCAATTGAAACAAAAGTTATTATTATGCAACGTTAGATATATTGAGATTCTTATCATCCCGACTGTATATATACGTAATTATATAGATGAGAAGCTTCTAACATTATTTTACATCGCTTTTTCTGAAGATAAACTGTCATATTATAGTTTTTATAGTTTTATATTAAGGGTATGTCCGCGTATACAGTATGTGAATACATGAAAGTTTGTGAGGAGGAATTACTTTCTAAACGGTACCTGATGCCCGGGTATACAATCCTCCGTAATGATAGGTGCAGCGAGCAGTTTATCCGATTCTTTGAACTTTAATAATCATAATTAACTTTATAAAAGTTATAACGTGTCATTTACCGTAAAACGAAGTTCTACTTTTACTTACACACAATTCTTTATACACAAATGCGTACTGACCCGCGCGCAGGATCGTGTATATGTATACGGAGTGGAACGAATATGAAGAAGTGCGAGAGAACGCAATTGATTTTATGTATACAAATAATCGCATTCGCCAATACAATTATTATTATTATTATTGGCTTATTATCATTTTGTTTTGGTAAAGTCTGAAATTACTCCGCAATTGATAACCGATTTAAAAAGTAAATTTCAACGCGAGATGCGCATTCTTAAACTCGGATAAAAATATTTAAAATAAATACGAAGGAACAAAATAAATAAATAAATAAATAATTTACAATTATATAATTTGGTAATCAGTTTAGTACAAAAATTATTTGGCCAATAAAAGACGATCATTTACGTGTGGAACGACGGAAAACTCGATCTGAACTTGGAAATCTCTGCCAAAAAAACGATACTGTTAAAATTTATGAACGCGTCATCGCCAGTTTCATCATCTTTTGCCGTCAGGAAAAATGCAAAACCTGGTTTTTTTATCTTGGAATTTAAATGCATAGAGTGAGAGTCTTTAATTATGTCATATTTTCAAAAACTAATTAAAAATAAATCGGCTAATTTACAGTCTCTTCAATAGCGTTTTTAGCTACAGCTTAGTAAATAGAGGATAAAATAAAGAGCGAGCATCTGTTTGTTGTTAAACTGAAAATATATCATATGAGAAAGGGATTTATATGGCAAAGATCAGTTTCAAATTAGTGGCATAATTTTATATTTTCTTTGATTATACGTCATTCTTTTGTAACAGTAACTTTAAGTAGCCATTTTCTATAACTTTGTACAAGCTTTTGACATTTTTATTGAAGTAGTTTGGTTCACTCTTCAAGTGCGAATTGTTGTTAACTCCAGATTTGTTCTTCGTTGCCACACTGTTCTTTTCAAGCGAGTCCTTCCTCCAAAGATTTTCGATTGGGCTGATTTTTTAATTAGAACATTGTTGATTTTCATTTACGTTTCGGATTGTTTGTTGCCCTGCTGAGAGACCCAAAATTAACTAAATCTGGGTTTTTGGACAAACACCGAAACATTTAACTGCGAGATAGGATGGTATTTTTCCGCGTCCATCGGGCCATTGATGGAGACGACAAGATTACTATCTCTAGACCCGGATAAACAGCCCTACATCATCAGTGAACTACGTCCACGTTTCACAGGAGAGAGAGTATTGTTTCTTCTGAAGATTCCACCGAACACTTCAATTCTGATCTCACCTTTTTACAGACAACCATCGTTGGAGTCGTTTGCATTTTCAAGCTCAGCATTTTTATGTACCTTTCTGTCCTTTTTTTTTTTGACGTGGACTCGTCCTCCGAGTCCGCTTCATGTAGGCCTTTTTCTCATGTCTTAATAACTTCTTAATAAAGTTCCTCGTTTAATGCGAAGCAATCGTTTTGTATACTTCCTCCACCTCGTGAAAGTTAACGGGTCGCTTTCTGTCAGTTTCGGAGCGTTCCTTCCCTCAGATCATAGTGACAACCCGTAACCAATCATACACTATTACGTTTCAATCCTTTCTTTACTTTAGTTTGGTGCAGCCATCCCTAATAACATTTTCTCTTATGATATAGCTTAAATTTAACTAACATTGGACCTAAACGTCATTAATAACTAAATTCGTGTATGGTATTAAACCGTATCCCATTCATAGAGCCCAAATCAACCGTACATATATAATAAAAGTAGGAAGCTAAATTACAACGATTTATCTATCCAGTTTAATGCTTACAAACACATTGTACTTCCTTATAGGGGCAATTTAAGGAAGGTATCGAAGGGTACTGACACTTTTGGAGGACACTGTGTTCATCAAACTTGGAACGAATAAATTCTTTAAAACACATACAAGCACACAGACGCGCGCACACACACACACGCACACACACTTGCATAATATATATATGTGTGTGTGTGTGTGTGTGTGTGTGTATATGAAAATTATTTCACGAAAGTAACACGTGAAAAATATTTATGATGAATAAAACCATGAAGGAAAGGAAACACAGAATGGTGCTCAAGTGCTTTCGTCTAATGACATCTTCAGGAACGCTGAAGTAATATATATATATATAATAAATATAGAAATAAAAATTGTGGGAGGAGCATACAAATTTGTAAGGAAAACTACCAAGTTTAGCACTTTGTCCGAATTCAACACAAGATCAAATGGATTGTTTACAACCAATTTTATAGATAAGGCCTGAATGATATATAGGTCACAAAAAAAAATTATATATATATATAACTAAATTGAAAAATAAAAATTGTAAGAGAAGCATACAAATTTATAAGGGAAAATTACCAAAGTTTTAGCACTCTGCCCTTCTTGTCTAAATCAGTTCTGAACGAATTCAAAACAACTGGATCGAGTTGAAAAAGACCTTTCTTCATGTTAAAGTTATTTGTAAGTTGGATAATAGCAGACTCAAGAATATTTCTATTAACAATGTTGCTAGAGTGACACAAAACTGAAGCATTATTCCAATCAATACAGTGGGATAACTCTGACAAATGGACAAAAAGGGCACTGGACGACTGTCCCGTTCTAACGGAATATTGATGCTGTTTTACACGCGTGCAAATCCTTTCCCGTCTGACCAATGTAAAAGGAATCACATTGTTTACAACCAATTTTATAGATAATGCCTGAATTATTGATAGCGCTATTTTTTACAATGATATTTTTCACAATATTGTTATATGAAAATACTACATTAATATCCAAAAGTTTAAGTACATTAGCAATGCCTGAAAAGCCCGGGAAAAATGGAAGTACTAAAATATTCTTTGACAAAGTGCGAGTGTTATTATTCACACGATAGAAGGTTCGTTTTGCCTTGTTAAGAGAAGATTCCATAAACGCAGGTGGGTAGCACAGATCACTTTCAATACCGTTGATTTTTTCCAATTCGGCATCGATGTATTCCGGACTGGCGATCCTAAGAGCGAGGAGAAACATTGAAAAAAATATGGTCTTCTTAATGGGGTTGTCATGTTCAGAGTAAAAGTGTACGTAGGACAAATTGTTTGTTTTTTCCGATAGATACTAAACTTAAAACCTGGGCTTTCCCTATGTATACGCACATCCAAAAACGGGAAACCAACGATAGATTGATCAGTTTTGACGTTTGTTCATTGTTTACAAACGTGCCGATTGACGATATGCTTGACTTTCTCTCCCGAGAATTACATAAGTACGACCTGCCACTACCTGCACACATCGTTTTGGAACTTATTAAGCTTTACATCAAAGACTGTAAATTCACTTTCAGTAGCGAGTATTATCAACAGGTTTTTGGGATGGCCATGGGCAACCCCTTGTCGCACCTCCTCTTCAATATTTATATGGAGTTTTTCGAAATTACTTTCCTTCCCAGAATCCTGGGGGTTGGCATCCCATGGTTGCGGTACGTCGATGATATTTTGTGTATCTGGCCCATGAATCGTGACCTGGATGACTTCCTCCTTCAGTTAAATGATCAATTCCCCTCCATTAAGTTTATTTTAGAAGTGGAACAAGACAACTCAATCCCGTTTTTGGATGTGTGTGTACATAGGGAAAGTCCAGGTTTTAAGTTTAGTATCTATCGGAAAAAAACAAACAATTTGTCTTACGTACACTTTCACTCTGGACATGACACCCCCATTAAGAAGGTCATATTTTCTTCACTGTTTCTCCTCGCTCTTAGGATCGCCAGTCCGGAATACATCGATGCCGAATTGGAAAAAGTCAACGGTATTGGAAGTGATCTGTGCTACCCACCTGCGTTTATGGAATCTTGTCTTAACAAGGCAAAACGAACCTTCTATCGTGTGAATAATAACACTAGCACTTTGTCAAAGAATATTTTAGTACTTCCACTTTTCCCGGGCTTTTTAGGCATTGCTAATGTACTTAAACTTTTGGATATTAATGTAGTATTTTCATATAACAATATTGTGAAAAATATCATAGTAAAAAATAGAGCTGCCAATAATTCAGGCCTTATCTATAAAATTGGTTGTAAACAATGTGATTCCTTTTACATTGGTCAGACGGGAAAGGATTTGCACACGCGTGTAAAACAGCATCAATATTCCGTTAGAACGGGACAGTCGTCCAGTGCCCTTTTTGTCCATTTGTCAGAGTTATCCCACTGTATTGATTGGAATAATGCTTCAGTTTTGTGTCACTCTAGCAACATTGTTAATAGAAATATTCTTGAGTCTGCTATTATCCAACTTACAAATAATTTTAACATGAGCAAAGGTCTTTTTCAACTCGATCCCGTTGTTTTGAATTCGTTCAGAACGATTTAGACAAGAAGGGCAGAGTGCTAAAACTTTGGTAATTTTCCCTTATAAATTTGTATGCTTCTCTTACAATTTTTATTTTTCAATTTAGTTTTATATATAGTCTATATATATATATATATATATATTTTTTTTTTTTTTGTGACCTATATATCATTCAGACCTTATCTATAAAATTGGTTTAAACAATCCATTTGATCTTGTGTTGAATTCGTTCAGAACGGATTTAGACAAGAAGAGCAGAGTGCTAAAACTTGAGTAGTTTCCCTTATAAATTTGTATGCTCCTCTTACAATTTTTATTTTTCAATTTAAATTTATAAATTTTTTTTTTTATTTTTTTGTGACCCATACATCATTCAGGCATTAACTATAAAATTGGTTGTAAACAATCCATTTGATCTTGTGTTGAATTCGGGCAAAGTGCTAAAATTGGTAGTTTTCCTTACAAATTTGTATGCTCCTCCCACAATTTTTATTTATATATATATATATATATATTTTTTTATTTTTTTTTTTTTTGTAACCTGTATAATTTAGGGTGATTCACAAAAAATCAAGGTTTTTTTTTTTTAATTGTTCAACCTGTATTTTTGTTCCCTATGACAAGAAAGTAGTGTATGCCAAATTTGGTGAATTTTAAATAAAATTTACTATGTGCTACCAGGCGTCAAAGTTTCCCTCTTTTTCAATTTGTTTGTTTTTACAACTTATGATTTTATGTTTAATTGTTTATATTTCAGAATTTTTAATTAATTGTTTATATACTAGCTCGCTTTTAATTGTTGCTTGGAACTCGTAATTTTGATACCAATTAATCGATTATAGAAGCTAGGCCTAACTCACCATCACCCAGTTGCTCATTTGGGAGAAGTTCTACAAGAAAAGAAACTGAAGTATGGCTAATTGGGCAGCCCTCTGCAGTACTAAAAACATCCGTATTACCATCAGAGAAGGAAATGATGGCCCTCTTCATGCACTACAGAAATATTAAAAAGCAAGACATTAGAGAATCATGCTGCTCTACTGCAGATGATGTGCTAGCAGTTTGGAAAAAAGCAGGAATACCAGCAAAACAAAGAATACATGTAGTAGATAAAATTCAAGGAATACTGAAGGAATGACAGCTGCTTAAGAAAAATAAAACAAACAAATTGAAAAGATCACAAAATTTAAATAATAAAGAAGAAAAATGGAAAGATAAACTGGAAAACTTATTTGACATTGCTCATGAGAATGCTATGCAGCTTATAAAAATAGATGATGATAAGAAATTCTTGAAAATGCAACATGAGAAAGGACGTCATGGAAAATGGGTACCATTGATAAGGCTGTTGCTAAAAAAGAGCAAAGAGCAGCAGAAAAGCAACAACGTTATGAAAAGAGGAAAGCAGAAGAAGAGATCAAAAGAAAGAAGAATGAAGAGGCTGTCATACTCACCAGTACATCATCAGAATCAGAATCAGAGGAGAGTAAAAGTGATGAATCTGGTTTCTGTGCTGCACAACCTTCAACATGGAAAAGCAAGGTTGGCAAACGTAGAAAATTGTTTGATGATAAATTATTAGGAAGTCTTGATGTTGCAAAATTGAGTGACAGAAATGCGTCTCTTTTTAAGGCAAACAATCAGACATCGCTTGAATGGGACATCTGCGAACAAATAAAATGCATGTGTTTCAATACAACGGCAGCCAATACTGGTCCTAGAAATGGTGCAGCTATTCTTCTAGAACAAAAATTCGACAACGATTTATTGTGGCTGGCATGTCGACACCATATATTTGAAATTATGCTGGAAGCTGTTGTTTCAAAGTCTTTATCACCATCTTCTGGCCCAGATATAGTCCTTTTTAAGAAGTTCAGAGAAAAATGGTCAAGCATTAATAAGGAGGACTACGAAACAGCATTATCAGATCCAGATATCTATGAAAATATTCATGACATCAAAGATGACATAATTATATTTGCAACAAATCAACTAGATACATTCCAACCAAGATACGATTACCTAGAACTATTGCAGCTAACAATTTTTTTTCAGTTCAAAATTTCAGTAAAAGACAAAAAGGACTAAAAGACATCTGTCTATTTGCTACTCGGTTATATGTAAAGGCATGGTTTACAGCTCCTGTGCCATCTTGCGCTCCTCGTCTTGATCTGGAATTATTACAGAATCTTGTAGTCTACAAACAAATAAATGACACAATTGCATTTGTTGCTATTAAAAAACTGTTAGGTCACCTCTGGTACCTATCAGAAGAACTGGTAGCCTTGGCCTTTTATGATGATGAAGTGCCTACTGAAACGAAAAACAAAATTGTAAAGGCCTTGCAAAATACAACAGAAACTCTTCCTGCAAAACGGGCTTTTCTAGATCCTGCACTTATTCCAACGAAGAAATTAGAAGATTTTGTCACATTAAATACTCAAAGATTCTTTACAATAACAGAATTTAGTTCAAAATTTTTACTCAAAGATGCTAAAGAATGGCATAATGATGAAGAGTATAACTCCGCTAAGAAATCTATCAAACAGTGGAAAGTCATGAATGATATAGTGGAAAGAGGAGTAAAATTAATGGATGAATATAATAAATACTAACACATGACGAAGATCAAAAACAATTCTTGCTACAAGTAGTGAAAAACTACAGGGCTGTTTACCCTGATAGAAAGAAAGAAACATTGATGAAGTAAGGACAGCTAATGTCTCAAATAACATGCTAGTTTAATTATGCGTGCTTGTGGTTATGGTAGGACCTACGTGGGAGCTTTCCACATTAAAAAAAAGCAATGCGCCTTGTACTGTACCCCCTGGGTGGTGTGGAAAAATTTGACAATTTGAGTCGTTCTGTCAATTTTTAATTGCTGGTAGCAACCCCTAAAAATTAAAAATTTCCTAAAATATTTTAGGATAGTTGTTTTTATGCTGAAATTAACCATTTAAAGGGTTGAACACATTAAAATATAAAAAAAAAAAATTTTCCCCCATATTTGAATCACCCTACTGAGTGTATATAGTCTTGAACTCTTTATTTACTTTCAGTGTTCCTGAGGATGTCATTAGACGAAAGCGCTTGAGCACCATTCTGTGTTTCCTTTCCTTCGTGGTTTTATTCATCATATATATATATATATATACATTTAACTGCAATGACCGCGCAGTATATTAACGTATAGAAACGACGTAAGTATAGAGGAGTGTTCTGCACACGAGGAAGAGAAATAACAAACAAATGAAAAAAAAAATATATATATATATATATATATATATATATATATATATAAACTAGCAGAAAACCGGCCCTACGGCCGGAATATTTTTGGTAGTTCCTGCGGAAGGCTGTTATTACCCTTCGGGTAATACATAGGTTGGTATTATAATTGAGAATATTGTTTAGGAAACATACTTTTTTTCCTTGACAAAGAAGAATGAGACGTGAATATAAAAATTAACGAACTGGTTAGGTTAATTGAATACCCGGTTAAGTTAATTAAATACCCGGTTAGGTTAATTGAACGTTCGATTAGATCAACTGAATGCCCGGTTAGGTTAATTGAATGCCCGGTTAAGTCAACTGTACGCCCTTGACGATTGGTTAGGTTAAGTCGTGATATTTTCATTAAAACTAACGAAAATATCACCGTCAATCGTCAAGGGCTTACAGCTGACTTAACCGGGCATTCAATTAACCTAACCGGGCATTGAATAATTTTCCCGTAGGTTTCGATTAATTTTAAGCAACTTTTATCGCATAATTTTTTTCTCTCGAGGAGTCGTTTCCGTGTTTTAGGGTGGCACAGATGGACAGTTATATATATATATATATATATATATATATATATGTGTGTGTATGTATCTTTATGTGACAGTGTATCGAAATTTTGATAGCCTATGTTACGCGCAGGGTTACGTATAGTAAACCTGAGAAGTTTGGACGGGATCCGTCCAGCGGTAGCTGAGAAAGTTCGGGACAGACAGACATCGTCCATTTCGCGTTGCCCGGGTGGATGTTGAACGCTATATATATATATATATATATATATATATATATATATATAATTAAAGCCGGTTTAATTAATGCCCGGTTACGTCAACTGAATGCCCGGTTAGGTTAATTGTACGCCCTTGACGATTGGTTAGGTTAACTCGTGATATTTTAGTTAAAGCTAACAAAAATATTAAGACTTAACCTAACCAATCGTCAAGAGCGTACAGTTGACCTAACTGGGCATTCAATTAACCTAACCGGGCATTCATCACCCAGGTGCACAACCTCAGGACCTAATCAATATGTGTGTGAAGTTTCATGTTTGTAACTGCTTCCATTTTGAACCTATGGCTGGAACAGACAGACAGACAGACAGACACACACACACACACACACACACACACACGCGCGCGTCCTTTTATTATTTCAGATATACTCGTGTGTGTGTGTATATATATATATATATATATTAAAACCTCTCAATAACGACACTCCAATATAACGAAACCTCACTTTACCGAACACCTTGGGCATTTCAAAACGTCGCATTTGATCGAAAACACGCTTCATTATAAGGAGGTGTTTTCGCTAACTTAGCCTGAACTGCACGTGTTCGTCTCTACCACCATTTCCCCAATCAAGAAAGTAAGCGACATGCTGATTGGTTGATGCCTAAAAGCTGATATGTAATTGGCTTGAATGTTTCTCCCTCACGGAGAAATACTTTTAAGTAATGCATTTAATATACTGTATATACAGTACTATCTAAAGTATGTAAAAACAACTAATGAGGGTCTAAATAAGGCATTAAAATATACACTACAATATCAGCAAAGGAAAACCTCTTTATAACGAACAACCTCTTTACAACGACAGCCATTTGACTCATATAATTCGCTATAGAGAGGTTTACCTATATATATATATATGATGAATAAAACCACGAAGGGAAAAGAAACACAAAGTGGTGCTCAAGCGCTTTCGTCTAACGACATCCTCAGGAACACTGGAGTGAAAGGAGAGTTCAAGGCAATATATAGGTTACAAAAATAAACATATATATATATATATAGTAAGTATAGAAAAAATTGTGGGAGGAGCAAACACATTTGTATGAAAAAATGACACTTTTAGCACTTTGGCCGAAATTCAACATAAATTCAAATGGCTTGTTTATGAAACAGGTCACAAAAGAATAAAGAAATAAAAATAAATATAAATATAAATTGGAAAAAAAATTACAAAATAATGCCTTAGTGATATATACGTCACAGCATAAATAACCATAAAGAAATAAACCAACAGATAAAAAACCAAAAATTGTAAGTGGAGTCTACAAATTCAAGCTCAAAAGGAAAGTTTACAATCAATTTAATAGATGATGCCAAATTGATATATATGTCACAAAGAAATAAAGAAATAAACCAAAAAAAAATAAAAAAATAATAAATTGAAAAATAAATTTTAAGAGAGGCACACAAATTTATAAGGGAAAAAATTACCAAAGGTTTTTTAGTTATTGTCTGAATCATGCATACTATGGTCACAAACGAATAGAAAAGTACAAGTAAATATAAATTGGAAAACAAAATGATGCCTAGATGATATATACTTACTATATATATATATATATATTATTAGTGATGGATCGAATAACCGCAACCGCAACCGCACTACAACCGCACAAAAATTCACAACCGCAACCGTAACCGCAACCGCCGTTCCATAAGTGCGGTTGCGGTTGTAAAAGCTTAGTTAATTTTAATTTTAGGTTAATTAGAAATATTTCTTTTTTTAAAAAGAAAATGATGGGTCTCCTTATGCGTGCTTAAACGTGACGTCATACGGCTGACGTAGTAAAATTGGTTTAAACTGCGCTCTAAGTTATTACTCTGTGAGCTCCATGAAGTAACATTTATTTTTATTTAATTTTCTTCAAACTAAAATCGCCTTTAGTACAATAGTCAATAAAGCTTATTCCTGCTCGACGGACCTCTCGGGTTCGTGTAACTTGGTCAATGGCCTTGGTTGGCCAAAGGGGTGGTTTCTCGAACATGACTCCCCCCAAAAGGGGGTAAAGAAGTGGTCTGTGTTAAAACGGACCTGAAATTCACACTGCCTGTCATTAAGTTTGACATCAGTTTTTCAATTGAATAATAATCCATAACTTTCCAATGGGTGGAGGCTGGGGAAAGTGGTAGGTGGGATGAACAGTGCGATGGGTCCTCGTCCCTCATCCTGGTAACACACTTAGTGCAAAATATGGTTTTAATTAATTTTACCTATTCTTTCATAATAGCTATATAAGTTTAGAATATACTTCATTTAAATAGTATTTATTTAGTAAATACCTTATGTTGAACACAAGTTTTGCAACACACAAATAGCGGTAGCGGTGTATTGCAAAACTTGTGTTCAACATAAGGTATTTACTAAATAAATACTATTTAGTATATATTATGTACCAAGTGTGGCTAAATCGCACTATAGTGGCTAAATCCAGTTAATAATTACACATTTTTCCTAGTATATGATAACCGCAACCGCAACCGCGGTTGTGAAAAACCGACCACTCGATCATCACTAATATATATATATATGTTTATTTTTGTAACCTATATATTGCCTTGAACTCTCCTTTCACTCCAGTGTTCCTGAGGATGTCATTAGACGAAAGCGCTTGAGCACCACTTTGTGTTTCTTTTCCCTTCGTGGTTTTATTCATCATAAATATTTTTCACGCGTCACTTTCGTGAAATAATTTTCATATATATATATATATATATATATAATATATATATATTATATATATATTAGTGGTGGACCGGATGTCAATTTTTCAACATCTGCTGATGCGGATCTTTAATTTCAATATCTGCGGAATCGGATATTTAGTTAATCTATCAATATAATATAGAATTATGAATATATGACATAATTTTTCAAATTTCGTGATAGTACTATTATGGTAGGCAATGCATAAGAATTAAAATTAATATTAATGTTTTCGTTATGATAAAAATAATAACTTTCTCAAGAGTTTCAGCCACAGAAAATTCAATGAAACAAGTTTCATTCAATTTTCTGTGTTACCAGCTATTTATATTTTGAGGTTTATATACAGGGTGTACATAAAGTCAGGATCTATTTTTGTGAAGCGCTTCGAAATTATTTGGAATTCAATCATAAAATGATAAAGTGGTAACATTTATTAAATAATTAAGAGTAGGATTCGACGTGACGCCCATCAGTATCCCTGCACAGCTCAAATCGTTCCGCAGCATTTCTAAACACATTCTGGAGCATTTGCGGGGTTATGTTATCTGCAGCAGTTCGTATACGTGTACATAAGTTTTCAAGACTCGTAATCTTCGTCTGATAGACGTGCGACTCGATAAAGCCCCATGCAAAGAAATCTAAAGGGGTTAAATCTGGTCATCTCGCTGGCCAAGGTCTGTTGCTTCCGCGTCCGATCCAGCGATTTGGAAAACGTCCATTTAGATAATCCTGAACAATTTTGGCATAGTGACAAGGAGCACCATCATGTTGATAGACGACGGTACTAACAATCCTATCCCCAATCAGCTGAGGTTCAAGGAATTGCTGCAACATGTCCAGATAAATAAGCCCCGTAACTGTAGCTTCAGCAAAGAAAAAAGGACCATAAACCTTAGATTTTGTTAAACCCATCCAGACATTAACTTTAGGTGAGTCTCTTTCCCAATTTTGGACGAAATCATTCGGTCTTTCATCTGCCCAAATTCGACAGTTATGGCGATTTACTTTTCCACACGTATGGAAAGTGGCTTCATCACTAAAGAGAATGTTGTCCATTAAATTATCACTCCAGATTTGTTCTACGAGATCAGCACACACAGCACTTCGTCGAGGGAAATCTTCCTCATGTAAATCATGTAAAACCTGCAAATGATAGCTTTTCTTCTGCAAATTAACTTTCAGAATTTTGTGCACAGATGACGTCGGGAGGCCGAGTCTGTGTGATGCAGCACGAACGGACGTACGTGGCTCCTCAGTGACAATTCCGCGTACTGCATTCACGGTAAGATCTGACATACACGGTCGTCCTGATCTTGCTTCATCATTTACAGATCCCGTTCGTTTAAATTTGTTCACCAATTTTCGTATTGTCTTGTCTATTGGCCCCGGCTTATGAAATCTCCTTCTAAACTTCTTTCTGATGTCATTGTATTTCTTTCCCTCGATTCGCCAAATTACTATTGCCACACGCTCTTCTGTATTCATTCTAAGGGCTTCTGAAAAGAAAAATAGAAAAAAATAATTATTTCGCAAAAATAGATTCTGACTTTATGTACACCCTGTATTTGTTTGTTCATTAATAATTAATACTTTACATGAAATGTGCATGACTGGGCCTTATATGCTACCTTATTAACTAATTTAATTGTAAATTGATTAATGTCTTAGAGGTAATATCCTCATAACATCCGCAGTCAGAAGTGCGGATGCGGATGTTGAAAATGATGCGGATATCCGCATATGCTGATGCGGATATCCGGTCCACCACTAATAATATATATATATATATGATGATTCCCCCTCCTGAAAACACCGATTGTACCAAATCTTCAATACGGCTCAGTCTTGACTTTCCCAATATAAAAAAAAAAAAGAAATTAATAAAGAAGAAATTAAAAAAATTTCAGAGCCAAGATTGGTGGTTGCAAAGGACTCAACTAACTGAAGAAACTTCAACAGATACTCTGTCCAGAGTACTGTAAAATTTTGTTGTTCGTGCGCAAAAAGTTAATGAGCTGAGAGGACATCGCATAGAGCAGTGGTTCTGAACCAGGGATACGCGTACCCCCAAGGGTACGCGAGAGAATCTTAGGGGATACGCGACGGGGTCCTGAAAATATAACCCTTTTGATTTTATATACGATTAACAAACGGGCACGAGTTACACGGTCGTAAAGAAAGCAAAAATCCTCTATGCCTCTCGAAAATCCAGAAAATCCCTTGAAACAGTTCAAGGAGTACGTAAGAAAAAAAAAAGGTTCAAAACTGCTGACATAGAGCGTGTTTTGCAGTAGGGGGGACTAATTCCCCATGTGGAGAGACTAGACAGTAAAAATGTCATGCTTTTATTTCAGTTACTAAAAAAACAAACCTTTTAAAGTGTAAAATGTTTTTAAAAAATCATACGATAAATAAGTTAGGCTGTGCTGATGATATGATATTAATAAACCTCTCAGTTAAAGGAGGAGATTGTGGGCACCAATTGACTAGGGAAGTACTCCGAAGGGGGACGGATGTTAGGCAGGAGACAGGGAGAGCTGGAATTCCCATTTCTTCTCTCACTGTCCTCCTAAGCTGATCTTTTTCTCTCACATCTACCCTATGAGCAGTTCAACATGCTCTCAAACACATATTTCCCTTTCGTTTCCTTACTACACACGCATACATTTTACACACTAAACAATCTTTTAAAAATTTAGAAAAAAAAGTCATCGTTGAGCCTTGGAGACCTTGTTTTCGGCTCTCTCCTTCTATGGAGGGGTCACTTTTGCTGGCGCTCGCCCTTGGCCCATCCCTTCCTGCATAAAAAAAGCCTTTCAGTTAAACATCTGGATCATTGAATAAGGTTGTAACATATATTCTGCTCGATTTTTTAGTTCATTCAGAACAAAAATTAAATGACTTATAAGGACAAATTTGCTCGAATTTTTAGTTTATTCACAACAAAAATTAAATGACATAATGACAAATTAATCATCAATATAATTCCCTTCTCTTTCTATAACCTCCTCCCACCTGTAGAAAAGTTTTTTATGCCACGTTCGAAGAAATCCCTTGGTTTCGAGTTAAAAAAAAAGCGATCACATCGTTTTCGATAGCTTCCCTGGATTGCAACTTTTATCCATCTAGGTTGTGTTGCAGACTTCTGAATAAATGGTAGTCTGAAGGTGCGATGTCCGGAGAATAAGGTGGATGAAGCATTTTTTCCCAACCAAATACCTCCAATTGAACAGTGGTGATTCGAGCAGTGTGAGGGCGCGCGTTATCCTGGTGGAATAGAACACCTCTGCGATTAATTGATGCAGGACGTTTTTCTTGTAATGCCATCTTCAATCGTTGGAGTTGTTGGCAGTAGACTTCAACTGTGATTGTTTGGTTATCTGGCAGACGCTCAAAATGAATAATTCCCTGCATATCCCACCAAACGCACAGCAAAATTTTCTTTGGATGGGGTCCATTCCTTGGCTGAGGTTCAAGCTTTGTTTCACGGCTAAGCCACTGATGTCGATGCTTAATATTGTTATAGAAGACCCATTTTTCATCCCCAGTGACGATCCGATTCAAAAACGGTGCCTGCAAGTGCCAAGAATGCAGTGATGTGCAAATATCGATTCGATGTTGAAGATTCGCTCGTGACAAATCATGCGGAACCCATTTTCCAACCTTCACTACTTTTCCTAACTTTTCCTACTTTTCCTACTTTTCCTTCTGTATCATTCTGTATCGTGATAAAATCTGTGCGAACCTGTCGCCGCGTGTATTTTGCAACATTTCTAAAACTATTTCGCATTATCTTGAGGTTATTCTATTATATCTATCGTCCGTTTTCTAATCGAACAGAATTTATGTTACAACCTGATATAATAATTTGCGAATTATATTCACAGAACCATGACATTATTTTTAATGTTACAAAAACTAATGTTACGCGATTCCATACTAAAAGTTCTAATCAATCAGCTAATATTTGTTTCAAAATGAAATGAGAACCGATATAGCAAGTACAAGAATTTAAGCATTTGGGTCAAATTATCACCCGCTCCTCGAGCCATGATTCAGACATAAAAACAAAACAATATCGAAGTTTCTGGTTTAAAGCAAATATTACTATAAGGAATTTCAGATTTGTAAAAGCGAAGCTAAAAACACTCTTTTTCGTACCTTTTGCACTAATATACTATATTACTTAAGTATATATATATTATATATATATATATATATATATATATATATATATATATATATATATCGGCTATTGATTTGTGGCGCGGAAAACGCAGTTTAATAATAAACAGGAACACCAGAGAAAATACAAACATCCTTCAAGGTTTAATAGTACCAACGTTTCGGAATGCACTAATTCCATCTTCAGGGCTAAAACAATAAAATTCCAAATCACATACAAAATACAAATTGCTTAATAACAATTTAAAATAAACTTAAAAAATTATAAAAAGTGGCTAAGAAATGTAAAACATTAAAACTAAAAGGTAAATAAATGTGAAGTTAAAAAGTTAAAATTATAAAAAAGTAAAAGTATTAAAACTAAAACGTAAATAAAATAAACCAGTACCTTAACCAAAACATAGTAGATCTATCGATGATTCGTTAGAATTTAGGTCTGGTTTTAGTTTATAAATAAACAAAGACTCCATAATTTTAAGCTTAAGGTCAGAGCTTCCGGCAGCAAGTACGGCGAAATTAGACTGTGAAATTGGGTGGTTATTGTTGTGTGAGTGATTACGTATGAGAGAATTAGGTGGTTTGCCAAGGGGTAAATTTGTACGGACCGATTTACCAAGATGTTCGTAAATACGAGATTTTAAATGTCTTTTAGTTTTTCCTATATATGACCCCATACAGCGGTCACACTTGTATTGATAAACTATGGATGACTTAAGAAGTGTAGGAATAACATCCTTGTATTTAAATAAATGGTAAATCGATTTAGACGGGGTGAATATAATTTTTATACATAGTTGTGGGTAGAATTCCTTGAGCAATTTTAAAAGTTTGTTTCTAATGTTAAAACTTGAGGTTCCCATATAGGGCAAAGTAAAATACAGGATATCTTTGGGGACTGTAATTAAGTCTCTAGTTGTAGGGCTTATTAGTCTATTTAAGGTTCTGCCTATTGTAGTCTCCACCAGTCTAGAAGGGAAATTATTCTTGGCAAGGAGTTTTCGGATGAAATCTAGTTCATCGTGTAGTTTAAAGTAATCTGAACAGATATTGAAAGCTCTATTGGTCAGAGTCGAAATTAAGTTTCGTTTGAAACCTAAAGGGATAAAGGAAGAAAAGTTCGTAGTAAGATTGGTGAATGTCGGCTTTCGGTAAACGGAAGTTTCAAAAGAGGAATTAGTTTTTATTATCTTAATGTCCAAAAAGGACAGAGAGCTATTAGATTCAACTTCTGAAGTAAATTGAATATTAGGGCGCTTAGAATTAAGGTAATGACGAAACAAAGGGATATGGTCTGGTGATTTAAACAGGAGAAAAGTGTCATCAATATATCTTCTATAAAAAACTGGTTTAAAGTTGGAAGGACACTCATTCAACCATTTGACTTCATGATGACACAGAAACGCGTTAGCTAAGGTGGGACCAAGAGGCAGACCCATTTGAACACCTTCAGTCTGTTTAAAATATTCACCGTTGAATATAAATATAAGGTCTTCCACGGAAAATTTTAGTAGTTCTTTCATTTGACCTCTATTAAAACCCTGCACAGTATCAGTATTATTAAAAAGATTGTCAATACATATATCAATAGTTTCTGCAACAGCCACATTGGTAAATAAAGATTTTACATCGAAACTAGCCATTGTGTAAGAATTATTATTTAATGAGGTAATTTCTCTAACGAAAGAAAAAGAATCCCGTGCTGTATACAAATTATAAGTTATAGGTGATAGTATGGGAACCAAGAATTTTGAAAGGTTATAACTAAAAGTTCCTAGAGCCAATAAAATTGGCCTAAGTGGACAATTAGGTTTGTGTATTTTAGGGAGTCCATACATAATGCCTGGGCTGGATCCAGAAACAAATAATTTAGAAAAAACCGTGTCTGAGATTATATTATTAGATTTAAGTTTTCTAAGATACCTATTAATTTTATCTTCCTGTTTTAAAATTAAAGCAAAAATGTCACCAGTTACTTTAATAAATCTAGTTGCATCATTTAAAATATCTAACATTTTATCGACATAAACATTCCTGTCCAAAAGAACAACGCCATTGCCTTTGTCTGGTCTTGTAACCACCAATGACTTGTCCAAAGACAGATTTCTTTGACTTTGAAACTCTTCCACCTCCATATTAGATCTATTGCCATAAGGGTTAAAAGCATAAAATGAAGTAAAAGCTAAATTACGTAAATTATTAGATAAAAAGTTAAAACCTTTACTATGTGGGTCAAAGAATGAATGTTTAAAAAGGTCCTTAAAAAGTAACTCAAAGTTGAGGAAATAATCGTAAAAATTAAGTTTCTTTGGAGTAAGAGAGAATTTCAGGCCTTTACAAAGGGCAGATTTTTGAATATCACTGAGAACTTTGGAAGAATAATTAAAGATGAGATCATCAGCTGCTAGATTATTACTCGTATTATATCCTAATTTTTGGAGTTTCCTGTTCTAAACAAAATTCACCCTTGCAATACATTTCAAATTGCCCGTCTGAATGACGTTCAAAAGATGTGTTGAATCTATACCAGACACCAGAGACTTAAAATCACAAGTAGACCGATTAAGATCCCGATTACATTCATTACTGAGCCTTTTCTTAAATTTAATTTCTGCATCTAGTAATTGATTTTGACAGTTCCTATAGGTTTCACTTTTTTGTAAATGAAAGTTACTAAGTTTGAACCTCAAAAAGCCAGGAATCAAACCCTGGTTTCTGCAGCAAGTAAGGAACCGCAAATCACACTGAAGTTTTCTAGCCTTGTAGTCAAGTTTTTCAAGTCTTCTATACATGTGCAATGCTGGTCTTCCATAGCGTTTGGTGATTATATCGGCTATTGATTGGTGGCGCGGAAAACGCAGTTTAATAATAAACAGGAACACCAGAGAAAATACAAACATCCTTCAAGGTTTAATAGTACCAACGTTTCGGAATGCACTAATTCCATCTTCAGGGCTAAAACAATAAAATTCCAAATCACATACAAAATACAAATTGCTTAATAACAATTTAAAATAAACTTAAAAAATTATAAAAAGTGGCTAAGAAATGTAAAACATTAAAACTAAAAGGTAAATAAATGTGAAGTTAAAAAGTTAAAATTATAAAAAAGTAAAAGTATTAAAACTAAAACGCAAATAAAATAAACCAGTACCTTAACCAAAACATAGTAGATCTATCGATGATTCGTCAGATTCTTTTTCTTTCGTTAGAGAAATTACCTCATTAAATAATAATTCTTACACAATGGCTAGTTTCGATGTAAAATCTTTATTTACCAATGCGCCTGTTGCAGAAACTATTGATATATGTATTGACAATCTTTTTAATAATACTGATACTGTGCAGGGTTTTAATAGAGGTCAAATGAAAGAACTACTAAAATTTTCCGTGGAAGACCTTATATTTATATTCAACGGTGAATATTTTAAACAGACTGAAGGTGTTCAAATGGGTCTGCCTCTTGGTCCCACCTTAGCTAACGCGTTTCTGTGTCATCATGAAGTCAAATGGTTGAATGAGTGTCCTTCCAACTTTAAACCAGTTTTTTATAGAAGATATATTGATGACACTTTTCTCCTGTTTAAATCACCAGACCATATCCCTTTGTTTCGTCATTACCTTAATTCTAAGCACCCTAATATTCAATTTACTTCAAAAGTTGAATCTAATAGCTCTCTGTCCTTTTTGGACATTAAGATAATAAAAACTAATTCCTCTTTTGAAACTTCCGTTTACCGAAAGCCGACATTCACCAATCTTACTACGAACTTTTCTTCCTTTATCCTTTAGGTTTCAAACGAAACTTAATTTCGACTCTGACCAATAGAGCTTTCAATATCTGTTCAGATTACTTTAACTACACGATGAACTAGATTTCATCCGAAAACTCCTTGCCAAGAATAATTTCCCTTCTAGACTGGTGAGACTACAATAGGCAGAACCTTAAATAGACTAATAAGCCCTACAACTAGAGACTTAATTACAGTCCCCAAAGATATCCTGTATTTTACTTTGCCCTATATGGGAACCTCAAGTTTTAACATTAGAAACAAACTTTTAAAATTGCTCAAGGAATTCTACCCACAACTATGTATAAAAATTATATTCACCCCGTCTAAATCGATTTACCATTTATTTAAATACAAGGATGTTATTCCTACACTTCTTAAGTCATCCATAGTTTATCAATACAAGTGTGACCACTGTATGGGGT
The DNA here is from genome assembly GCA_023014485.1 of Bathynomus jamesi. Taxonomy (NCBI): domain Eukaryota; kingdom Metazoa; phylum Arthropoda; class Malacostraca; order Isopoda; family Cirolanidae; genus Bathynomus; species Bathynomus jamesi. The sequence continues at coordinate 851,221 of JAJOZX010000336.1, forward strand.
CATATATAGGAAAAACTAAAAGACATTTAAAATCTCGTATTTACGAACATCTTGGTAAATCGGTCCGTACAAATTTACCCTTGGCAAACCACCTAATTCTCTCATACGTAATCACTCACACAACAATAACCACCCAATTTCACAGTCTAATTTCGCCGTACTTGCTGCCGGAAGCTCTGACCTTAAGCTTAAAATTATGGAGTCTTTGTTTATTTATAAACTAAAACCAGACCTAAATTCTAACGAATCATCGATAGATCTACTATGTTTTGGTTAAGGTACTGGTTTATTTTATTTACGTTTTAGTTTTAATACTTTTACTTTTTTATAATTTTAACTTTTTAACTTCACATTTATTTACCTTTTAGTTTTAATGTTTTACATTTCTTAGCCACTTTTTATAATTTTTAAGTTTATTTTAAATTGTTATTAAGCAATTTGTATTTTGTATGTGATTTGGAATTTTATTGTTTTAGCCCTGAAGATGGAATTAGTGCATTCCGAAACGTTGGTACTATTAAACCTTGAAGGATGTTTGTATTTTCTCTGGTGTTCCTGTTTATTATATATATATATATATATATATATATATATATATATATATATATATATATATATATATATATATATATATATATGCAGCAAGTTCGGGCTAACTATAAAAAAAGGTCCCGGCCAAATCCTTAACTTACTTTATAATAGATCTTTTAAACCGCCATATAAGTCAACCCCAAGATGCTCAGCTTCGCGAATGTTTGTTAATCACAATGCCGCGAAACTTCGTGAAGTAATAAGACGCGCTCAATACAGTCTAATGCAAAGAATGAAAAATCAGCCAACCCAGTTATCCAAGCTATTCACCAGTCCTGCCGTACGTCTTCTAAACTGTCTGGTACCTTCATTCATTTCATATTCACATTTTGCTATTTTTCCTTATTTGCATTTTTATTCTTAGTTTTTTGTGTTTTATTTTTAATCTATTTTTGTCATTTTAGTTTTTATTATCATTATTTGTCATAAGGACTATGAATGGTCTCACAAAGTTTTTCAGCTTTATTTGTATATATATATATATATATATATATATATAATTATATATATATATATATATACACACACACCTTTCCTTCCTTTCAACCTTTCAAAGGTTCCGTGCGATGATTCCTCATTTCACGAAGGTCAAACTTGTCGACCCTCCTATCGAGTTGGCCTGGTGAAGTAACGAGTTGGTTTCTTGTGCTCTCCACCTCACATAGCCAGTACGCACATCTCATCGAGGATTGTTCTGAGCCAGGCGTCTAACCTTCTATTGAAGATGTCCACTGCAACACCATTCGTGTTCCTTAGGTCTTTGGGGAGCTGATTAAACAGTTTTGGTCTTCTCACAACAAAACTATTTTCTTTCAGGGTTAAGGATGTTCCCTGTCTCGCCTTTAATTTGGGAACACGACACAGTCTTTCTTTTCTACTTTCCACCGTTGTTTGGGAAGTTACAGGGTTCAGAGTAAGATTAGGGCAGGGGTGGGGAACCTGCGGCCTTTTGAGGTACTAGTTGCGGCCTTCTGCCTATTTGACATTCAGAATTCATACCGTACGATAATGGACAGCAACTGATACCCCTTTAGGGCTTTAGGCTATTTCATTAAATCATGGTTTCAGCTTCACTGCTTCTTACACATACAAGCCTTCTTTATGGCTTGAACAATAGGAAATATGGCAACGTTGCCAGTTGAAACTGGCAGAGTTGCCTTACGGCTTACGCCCTTACCTATCAACGATCAACTCGACTGGCTGACTGGATGACAGTTACTGACGATTCTCCGATAGTGACACGCAAGCTTGTTTCCTTTAAAACTAAATCTTTGATCAATTCGTGTACCATTTTTATTTAAAAATCTTCTGGTACCCAAATCATGTCAAAAACTGCGAAAAGAAAATTAAAGGAAGAGAACAGAATATTCCATGAAGAATGGGAATTGCAGTATTTCATAGTTGCTGAGAAAGATAAAATGATGTGTTTGCTCTGCAACGCCATAATTGCAACAGTGAAGAAACACAATGCATATCAGCATTATGCAACTCATAAGAACCACAAGTATGCTATATTGGAAGAAGAACCCCGAAAGTCTGCACTTACGAAGATGAAACTTCAAAAGCAGCAACAACAGCAAGTATTTAAAACGATATCAGGCCTAGGGACTGAAATCACTGAAGCAACTTATAAAGTAGCATATATACTTGGAAAAAGAGGTAAGCCATATAGTGATGTGGAAATCATAAAAGAATGCATTGTTGAAATTGTAGCCTCTTTAGATTCAGACAAGGTTAACAAATACAAACAACTACCTCTTTCAAGAAGGACCATAACTGATCGGCAACATGAATTAGCCCTCAATGTAAATGAACAATTTCATACAATATGCCAAAGCGAAAATACTTATTATTCGATTGCCTTGGATGAGTCCACTGATATTACTGACTCAGCGCAAGTGTCATTTTTTATTCGTGTTAAAACTGCAGATTTTCAATGCTACGAGGAGTTACTGGCTTTGGGTACCCTTACGGGGAAGACACGTGGAATTGACGTCTTGTCTCTCTTCAAAGAAAAATGCCGTGAAGCGAAACTGAATTTATGTAATTTAGTAAGTGTATGCACAGATGGTGCACCTTCCATGAGAGGAAAATGTGCAGGATTTGTTGCGCTACTACAAAAAGAACTGCCAAATCCAGATAGCTTGATTTCCTTTCACTGTATTTTGCATCAACAGAATCTCTGTGCCAAATCTACTGTTTTAAGTGACATATTAAGTAAAGTTATACGTATTGTGAACTACATTAGAGCAAATGCATCACGACATCGCCAGTTTCGCAATATGCTTATGCTTGATGATGAAACATTCAGTGTGGATCTTCCGTATCATTCTAAAGTGCGCTGGTTGTCACAAGGGCAAGTCTTTGAAAAACTTTTGTCTTTGCGAAAACAAATCACAAGATTTTCTGAGGAACTCAGTGAACCATGTGAATTGTCAAAAAAGGATTTCTGCAGAAATGCTGCATTTTTGTGGGACGTAATGTCAAAGCAAAATTACCTGAATATTTCTTTGCAAGGTAAAACGAAATCCATATATGAAATGTGGCAAAAAATCCAGGCTTTACGGAGGAAGCTGCGCTTTTTCAAAACTATCCTTACCCGATCGGAACTTTCAGCTGAACACTTCCCTGAACTGGCAAAGGTAATTGATGAAGAAGATACAAGCAAATCATTAAGGGAATGCGATGTGAAAGAATACACAGCTGTCCTAGACTCCCTGATTGAAGAATACGATAAAAGATTTGAAGATTTTGAGAAACATGACTTCACACTGAAACTAGCTTTCCAACCACATCTGGTTGATGTCTCCAAAGCACCTGAAGATTTACAGATGGAGTTGATTGAGCTATTAGAAGATAATATCCTTAAGTCTCTATTTGATATTAAGAAGGATCCTGTTGAAATATGGAAAAATGGCGTTGAATACCCACGTCTGCGCTAACATGCTCGTCGAATGTTGCCTTCTTTCGGCACAACCTACTGTTGTGAATCAACGTTTTCATATGTGACTCAAATCAAAACGCGCTTGAGATCTCAGATGACGAATATTCACCTGGAGGACCAACTAAAACTACGGTCAACGATATTGGAACCAAATGTACGACTCTTGTCCCGCAATAAGCAGTCACAGAAAAGTCATTAAATGGTTTATCACTTTTTCACTTAATATTAACATAATTTCACTTAAT
>JAJOZX010000336.1:860000-875000 GCA_023014485.1 Bathynomus jamesi
GTTTTCCAGTTTGAACCCCCCTTCGTTGTATAAAACCGCTTTTAAACGTCCTTGTATAAAACCGATGGTTAACGCAGTTTCGAAAATCGCGTCTGACAATGATGTGCGTCGTAAACAGAGAGCTGTTATCGAGTTCTTAACCCCAGAGAAGGAAACAGTTGGAAATATTTACAAACGTCTACAAAACGTTGGGTATATGTACGCAGTGACCTAACTTGTTCTCGTATTCCCGAACTCGAATCTTTCGAATTCTATACCTTCTGGCTACGGTTTACATGCCACTCTCAAACTAAATACATCTGCGCCTTTTACATTTCTCCTAATTCTACTGACTATATAAAAATTCTTTGACTACCTCGCTTCCAAAGTGGAATACATTCTATCCCTTTGCTGAAGTCTCCATTTTAGGAAATTTCAATGTTCACCACCACCTTTGGCTTTCCTACCATTTCACTAACATCTCTGGTGAACTAGCTTACAACTTTTTTATTCTAAATGACCTAGAGCAGATTGTACAGCACCCTACTCGTATCTCCGATCACCTTGGAGATAGGCCCAACATTCTGGATTTATTTCTTACCTCTCATCCTTCTTACTCTGTGGAACCTTTTTCTCCATTGGGCTCCTCCGAACATAATTTTATATCTGCTCCCTCTCCTATCACTCCAATCCGGCCTTTGGATCCTCCCAAGAGGAGACGCCTTTGGCACTTTCGCAGCCCTGAGTGGGAGGCCCTTAGGCAGTATTTCTGTGATTTCCGATGGAAATCCAGGTGTGCTGAGCGCATCACAGAGGTGATTCTCTCGGGCATGGAGGCGTACATTCCATATTCTATTCCTACTACTAATGCAAAATGCACCTTGATTTAACTTTACTTGTTCTAATGCTATCCGCAACAGAGAGGAGGCTTTTAGAAGGTACCGTCGCCATACAACTCCTGACTCTCACTCAACTTATATTTCTTCCGGAATCGTGCAAAATCTGTTCTTCGACTCGCCAAAAATTTCTTCATCCTACAAAAATGTGAAAACCAGTCCAATTCTAATTCTTCTCACTCTTTCTGGCATCTATCTAAAAACCTCTTCAACAACTTAATTCCTCTTCTTTCCCTCCTTTTTTCCATTCCGATGGCTCAGTTGCGTCTCTTCTCTCGACAAAGCTGAACTCTTCGCTCAAACTTTCGCAGCCAACTCAACTTTGGATGATTCCGGTGCTGTTCCTCCATCTCTTCCCCCATCTGATTTAATTATGTCTGAGATTAGAATCATTTCCAAAGATGTTTATTCTGCCCTATCTGGGCTCAACTCTAGGAAGACGAACGGTCCTGACGGTGTTCCTCCTGTTGTTCTTAAGAACTGTGCTTCAGTGCTGACACCCTGCCTATGCAAACTCTATCGTCTTTGTCTCTCATCTGGTACTTTTCCTTCCTGCTGGAAGTTCGCTCTCATTCACCGTGTCCCAAAGAACGGTAACCGCTCTCAACCCTCCAACTATCGTCCAATTGCTTTGATTTCTTGACTTTCTAAAGTTTTTGAATCTATCTTTAACAGGAAGATTCTTAAAAATCTCTCTACTCACAATCTTCTTTCAGATCGTCAGTATGGGTTCCGCAAGGGACGCTCTATTGGCGATCTTCTTGTATATCTCTGACTCTTGGTCATTCTCCTTTCAGGATTTCGGTGAAACTTTTGCTATTGCGCTAGACATATCAAAAGTTTTTGATAGTCTGGCACAAATCTTTAATTTCCAAACTGCCCTCCTTCGGTTTCTATCCTTCTATCTGTGCCTTCCTCTCTAATTTCCTTTCTGGCCGATCTATAGCTGCGGTTGCAGATGGCCACTGTTCTTTTAAAGCTATTAACGGTGGTGTTCCTCAGGGTTCTGTCCTGTCACCCACTCTTTTCCTTTTATTTATTAGTAATCTTTTAATTCGCACTTCCTGTCGTATTCCACTCTTCACTGCCGCACCCGCTTCCCAAAGCGTCCTTCTCAACAGTCACTCCATCCTTCGCGTGGGGCGGCTATGGAGCACCTGACCTTTGATCTTTCTACCATCTCTGATTGGGACAAAGAAAACCTTGTGGCTTTCAGTGCCTCAAAAACTCAGTTTCTGCATCTGTCTACTCGTCAAAATCTTCCACACAACTATCCCCTTACCTTCAGCAACACACAACTCAATCCTTCCTCTTCTCTCAACATTCTTGGTGTTTCCTTTTCTTGTGATCTTTCCTGAAAAAACAATGAATGACAAGCATCAAACACCAATTAACATTTTTAAATCATGTTTTGAACATCAGTGGCTGGGGTGTTCCTGCATTCCCATGACAAGCTTCTCAAAGCGGGACCTTTTTTCCCTTCTCCAAAGCGCCCCGCATCACCGAATCAACGTCGAGGAGAGAATTGCATTTCTTGGTTTTCAGTTCTATCAAAGTCGAAAACTCGAAGGCCCTTCATGGCAATTGATTCGTATTCAGGAAAATCGAGCAATCCAACCCAATAGTCCCCATAGTAGGAGTACGTTTCAAAAGATGCTGTTTGGCCGAAGTCATGGTGAAGCTCCATCAACACCTCCGTGATCTCCCCGACATCCGCCTGTTTGACGTGGCTGGTGATGAAAGGATTAACAATCCACATTTGATTCTCCATGGCCTGCACATCCTTCTGTGGAAAATATGCCTCGAAATTGCTAGAAAGCAACTGCAGATGGTCAGAAATGATGCTCTTTAATAATTTATCTAGATAAGGTTGTTTTTCTTCCCATTCTCTATCTTTGAGGAAGTTTTACAAATAAGAAAAATTGGAAAAATTGCCTGTTTGGATGTTAGCATGTCACAAAGAAATCTTCATTTTCATGGCTTTTGTCTTCCCAAGAACGTTAAAAACGTGACCTCCTTTCCCCTGAAGTGACAAGTGGAGCTGGTTCAAGCGATCGAAAATCGATGCCATTTATGCCAATTTGGCCAGCCAGTAATCGTCGTTGAAATGCATTGCTTTCGCGTCCCTTTCTTCAGTAAAAAACACATTCAGCTCATTTCTCAGAGCCTGGACTCGTTCAAGGACTCTTCCACGTGACAACCATCGAATCTCAGAATGCAGAAGGAGAGTCTCGTAGTCAGCAGACATATCCTTGCACAGCATTAAGAACAGCCGACATTTCTCCGCATGCGGGCGAATAGCGTTGACAATTTTCACCACGTCTTACAACAGCTCTTGCAGTTTATTCTTCTGTTTATTGCGACAGGAGTTCAGCTTCTTTGCCGCCAGTGCTTCACGGTGCAAAGAACAGTGTAAAAAAGTACATTTGGGGGATATTTCTTTGATGCGAGTGGTGACTCCTCTTTTACTTCCCATCATGGCTGCAACACCATCCGTTGTCACAGCAACACATTTTTCTAAGGTATATTTACACCTCGCATGAAATCGTTGAATTTGGAGAAACTGGCTTTATCTGTTGTTTCAACTCCGACTGGCAGGCAGAAGAGATAATGCTCAACAATTTTTTTCAGCTTTCGGTCCGGGAAATGGCAATACGTAATGAGTTGTGCATCGTTCTTTACATCAGTTGATTCATCAAACTGTAGGGCGAAAAATGGCGCTTCCAGCAGTTTTCCCATCAGATGTTGCTTCAGATCATGTTAAGACTGTAAGCGTTTCATAGATTAGGTTAAGTTTGGTTAGGTAAATATATCATAGATAAAAACAGGCTCTACCAATACTAGGAATCTTAACGAGGTTTGCTCCTGACTATCCAAGTTCCAGCAGGCAACTGACAGAGGACAGCTGCTAGTCCTGTCCATCTCTCATATTCTGTTATTCATTTCATGTCTCAGCTACTAGTCCTGGTGTCCACCTTGGATTTTCATGATTTTAGGTGTTTTAGCAATAATAAAAAAATTACTGGGTACATACGGTAGTAACTAATGATCTTGGAAATAATAATAATATAGCTACCAGAAATTATCAGTTCTTGCATAATAATAATTAAAAGTTAACATTTCATATCACTGGCAGTAAGCCAGCGTACACAGATGCCACCTACTCTACACTTACACAGTTGCCAGTTTCAAACCAGTGCAAAAACCTTAAAAATTCAAACTCGTTTAACTCATTCACCCTTGTTGCTTCATTCACCCTTGTTGCTTAATTCACCCTTCATTCACCCTTGTTGCTTCATTCACCCTTCATTCACCCTTGTTGCTTCATTGACCCTTCATTCACCCCTCGAGTTCCATTCACCCCATCTAAAATTTAATTCACCCTTGGGTGAATCATTCACCAGATTCAGAATCACTAGCTTAACCCACACAGCCGTACTTGACCGAGTGGAATCAAAGGCTTTTCGTCTCATCAATTCCCCGTCTCTTACTCACTGTCTTCATTTCCTCTCTCTCTTCGCCGCATTGCTGCCTCACTCTCTCTTTACTACCGCTATTGTAACGGACATTGCTCTTCTGAATTCTCTAACTGCATACTTCCTCCTTTAAGGAGAGCACGCAGCAGCAGACTTTTGACACTTTCTTATTCCTTTCCTGTCCAATTCTCTAACGCAAGGATTAATCGGTATTTTCAATCTTTCATGTACTCAACCGGCGAACTCTGGAACAGTCTTCTTTAATTCATCTTTCCCACTGTCTATGACCTCCAATCTTTCAAATGCAGAGTGTCTAGGCATCTCCAAAACCCTGAACCTTGATTTTGGCTCTCTTTTTCTTCTATGTGCCGGAGGCGGGGGGGGGGGGGAGCGCTTTTGCGGGCATTCGCCCTTGTCCCCTTCTTCCTGCATAAAAAAAAACTGACAAGAAGCTTTGATACCAAAAAGAAGGAAAAACTTCCGCTATAGAATGCACCCTCAAAAAGAAGCTATAAGTTCTAAATTTAGAACGTTTTATTATTATTATTATTATTATTAGTATTATTATTATTATTAGTATTTCCCACGTATAATATTCTAGAGAATATTCTATGATTATAACTGTTTATTAAATAAAATATGGGGTGAATGACCTTATCGTAAGGTTTAGTATTGGTTAGAAAACGACAAAAAAAGCATTACCTCCAATACCTACAAAGCTCCTACCGTAGGAGCATGATAAAAACTAGTTTTTAGACCGTATATCGCTTATGTTGAATTAAGCATTATCTTTCGTGCGATTTCTATTTTGTTTTATTGTTTTAAAGAGTGATTGTTATCCGCGATACCCACGTGGGTATGAATACGTCATTTAAATCTCGTTATCGCGTCTTTATTTAAACGGGTTATAAATAATACATTGATGCGCGCGAACGCGTAAATAGCAAACATGATAAAGCAAGGAACAAAACTTTACATAAAATTTATTCCATTTTAGGACAAAGATACAGACACGTATATTTTGTCCTTTTACGACGCATGAACAGCATACAGACTCTTTCAACTCAAAATAATATTAATGAATCCCATTCGAGGTCACAAATTCTCTCTGATCCCGTTTCAAAAGTTCACAACAAGAAAAAAAATAAAAATTTATTCTTGCAATGATATTTATAGAGTTTTGTATCATTTTACCATAATTATAGGTAAATCCAATTTTGGAGGTATGGATCGCAATTTTCACACACACACACACACACACACACACACACACTACATATATATATATATACATATATATATGTGGGGGTATATATAATAATATAATATCGGGTAATATATAAAATGGAGCATATATAATGCAGATTTCTCCGTCTGAAACTGTAAATTAAAAGTCAGAAACCAATTAGTTCAGTTAATGAACGCATAAATTCGATAAACGAGAAGAAAAATGAATTAAAATTTTATAATGAAAACCATTCTCGCCTCATCTTATATATATATATATATATATATATATATATATATATATATATATATATATATATATATATATATAAGGGTGATCCAGAGAAATGTGACCCAAAAGAAACCCCTGTAACTCTTAAAGTATAAGTCCTTTTATAAAATCATACGCATCATTCGAAAGAGGATAGTTACAAGTTTGTACAGGATTGTATAGGTTTTGACAATACAAGACAAGATAAGATACAAAACAAAATAAAAGTGTTAGTTAAAACTAACCCTTCAAGATGACTTCAAGATGACTGCATGGACTGTGGAACAGCTGCGTTTCATAACTGAACAATATTATAAGCATGGAAGAAGTGTAGTTTCAGCTCAAAGATCTTTGAAGACAAATTTTCAGATGTCAAAATCACCTTCTAAGAGCTGAAACTACACTTCTTCCATGCTCATAATATTGCTCAGTTATGAAACGCAGCTGTTCCACAGTCCATGCAGTCATCTTGAAGGGTTAGTTTTAACTAACACTTTTATTTTGTTTTGTATCTTATCTTGTCTTGTATTGTCAAAACCTATACAATCCTGTACAAACTTGTAACTATCCTCTTTCGAATGATGCGTATGATTTTATAAAAGGACTTATACTTTAAGAGTTACAGGGGTTTCTTTTGGGTCACATTTCTCTGGATCACCCTTTATATATATATATATGATACACACAGACCGTACATGGAACAAGGAACTCTTCTGGGATAATTAAATCCACTATAGTCCGAATAAGTAATGGTAAATGACAAATACCATAGTTTTTCTTTTTCATGATGCCAGCCCGACGTGGGCAACGGGTCACCCGCAAAGAGGTCCCATAAATATAGCTTCCCTCACCAGCTATCTGCAAAGCAGACAGGATCCAGCTTTGGGACATGGATCTAGGGTTTAAAGCAGCCTAGCCCTGCTACATTTAGAACCTCAATATAAGCAAAAGACTCGCTGTCTTCACGTCTTCCATGTCCCAAAGCTGGATCCTGTCTGCTTTGCAGATAGCTGGTGAGGGAAGCTATATTTATGGGACCTCTTTGCGGGTGACCCGTTGCCCACGTCGGGCTGGCATCATGAAAAAGAAAAACTATGGTATTTGTCATTTACCATTACTTATTCGGACTATAGTGGATTTAATTATCCCAGAAGAGTTCCTTGTTCCATGTACGGTCTGTGTGTATCATAAAAAACTCAGGGGACCATTCTGAGTTCATTCCCATATATATATATATATATATATATATATATATATATATATATATATATATATACTGTGTGTGTGTGTGTGTGTGTATATATATATATATGTATATATACTGTATTATATATATATATATATATATATATATATATATATATATATATATATATATATATATATATATATATTATAGGGTATGTATACTGTATATGTATAAGGTATTGGTATATGAGTATAGAGATATTTTGCTTATCAGACTTGTGAGATATTAAAACGTTTCATATAGACATATACCGTGTACGAAAGTAATACCTCTTATTTCATTTCACACTCAATATAATTCGAATTACAATGAAAATTACAAGGGATATGCATACATACGTGGCAGATACAAAGTAAATATTATATATATATATATATATATATATATATATATATATATATATATATATATATATATATATATATATATATATATATATTATATGCAAACCCATAAGAAAAAGAAAAATGATTCTAAGGATTTTCGTTTATTCAGCAGTACACCTGACGAGGTGTACTGCTGAATACACGAAAGACCTTGGAATCATTTTTCTTTTTCCTTGTGGGTTTGCATCATTGATTCATTTAACGTGTTTAATTGTGAAATTCATCCCATATATATATATATATATATATATATATATATATATATATATATATATATATATATATATATATGCAGGATAGCCATAAAGGCTGAAAACATATGATATATTAAGAAAATGTTTTCACTTCGTTGCAGATAGCCCACAGTTCTAAGAAAAATGTCCTATGTTTCCCGACTTTATGGCCACCCTGTATATATATATATTATATATATATATATATGTGTGTGTGTGTGTGTGTGTGTGCCTTCTCCTTTATGGGCATGAATGTCTACTATTCAGAAAGAAGTAATGAGAAAATTTTTAACATGCTGTCTCGGCGTGATCGCGCGGGCATCTGATGAAGTTCCGAGTGGGAACAGGTGGGCATCAGGTGTGTGACCTTGAAGAATCGAAAGCTCAAAATGAGAATACAGAATTCTGAATCGTATAAGCAATATGCTCACTTAATCACCCACATTAACACTTAATGAAAAACGAAAATCTTAATTCCTGCTATCCAACACACTCCATTTTACCATATCCTTTTGAGGATATATATATATATATATATATATATATATATATATATATATATATATATATATATATATATATATATTATATTTTATATATATATTAGGGTGGCCCTTATTTTTGAATTTTTGAATTTTCTGTGTTGCACCCCATGAATTGGTTTGATTCCATGTAAAACTGCGACACATGAAATAGGAAAGAACTTGAAGAATTTATTTTTTTATTATTATATTTAATTAAATAATTATATTTAATTAATTTTAATTTTATTATTATATTTAATCCTATTTGTTTCATTTCAGAAAAAGTATGGCTTCTAGTATAGTACCAAATACGCGCTCTATAACTGATGTTTATCTACTTGGAAGTGAAATTACTGAAATTATTGAATCCAAGTTACCATCAATCAGAGAAGCTCTTGTGTTTTTCTCTATCGCCACAATCAAAAAATAGAAACTAAACGAGATGCGTCAACATATGTAATTCAGAAAATTCTGCCATTCTGGAAGAAAGCTAGAATACCGATCAAAGAAGTACATCATTGCGAGGAAAAGCTTGAGGAAGTGTTCGAAAATTGGAGGCTGCTGAAAAAGAACAAGGGACGAACATCAGCTACTCAGAAGTCTAATGAAGAGAAGTTTATTAGTGCGCTCGATGATCTCTTCGACATTGCACATGCGGACGCCTTAAAGAGGATTACTATCCCCGAGGATCGTGAATTTTTGATAGCTCAACGAGAAAAGGGGCGACGCGGCTGCATGACTGGGTTTGATGTCAACCTGCACAAGAAAGAACAGAGAGCTGCTAAGAGAAAAATGGAAGAGGATCAAAGACGCACACGTGAAACTTCAAGGGTTAGTGCTTAGCTTTATATAAAATCTAATGCTGTCATTTATTATTTACATGGTTCTATATATTTTACTATATATACATTATAATTCTATTCTTTTCTGTTCTGTTCTATATTATTCTGTTCTACTGTATATATACATTATTTTCATGGTTCTGCACATTTATTTACTGTTGATTTTAATTCATAAAAGCACAAAACTAATCTGGTCCTTCTTTTCCTTTCACAGAAGAAGGCGGCTACTAAAGTAATGAAGGCTTGATCAAGCAGTGAATCAGATCCTGACGTCAAACCCGAAGAGCCTGAGTGGACTGCTGAGCCAGGACCTAGCACAAGCGATCAGCCTCGTCAGCGTGGTCGAAAGATGGTCATTACCTCAACCTTATCTGCTGTTCTCGACCGTACCAAACTCTCTGACAGAAAGGTAACAATGGTAATGATTGAAGCAGCTAAGAGCCTGGGCCATGATGTCACAGATTTGGCACTCAACCAGCAGACAATTCAGCGTTCTCGTCAACAACACCGAGAGACAATGTTTCATCTACTCAAAGAAACTTTTTAGGCGGAAGGTCATCTCGTAGTGCACTGGGACGAAAAAATACTGCCCAATATTACTGTAAAAGAGTATTCTGATCGTCTGCCAGTTCTCGTCTCAGGAAGCGGTATCTCTCAATTACTAACAGTGGCGAAACTATATTCTGCAACTGGACAAGCTCAATCTACTGCAGTCTGTAATGCACTCAGAGAGTGGGGAATAAAAGAAAAGATTCAAGCTATGAGTTTCGACACAACTAGCTCGAACACAGGAAGAATAAATGGCGCTTGTACCTTGATAGAGCAGAATCTCGGACGCAACCTTCTCTTCTTCGCCTGCCGTCAACATATTTACGAGCTTGTAATAGCAGCGGTTTTCAAACGTTGTATGGGAGAGTCGAGTGCGCCCGAAGTACCCCTCTTCAAACGATTTGCAGTTAAGTGGCAATGTCTTGACAAACAAAATTTCCAGAACGGTTTCACCGATCCCTTCATATGCCAATCTCTTTCAGGGGAGAAAAGAGGAGCTTTTGATATTCATCAACTCAGCTTTCTGAAGCTCAATCAAGAGACGATTATAGAGAGCTGCTGGAGCCGGCAAGCATCTTCCTCGGAGCAGTGCCAACAAAAGGCACCCGTTTTATGACTCCAGGGTCCATGCACCATGCCCGTTGGATGTCAAGAGTCATCTACAGTCTGAAAGTATGGATGTTTCGTGGCCAGTTCCACCGCTCTTCTCGCGAGGAGAAGGGTCTACGAGATATCTGCCTTTTTGCAGTACGTCTCTATATTAAAGCCTGGATCACTTGTCCCAGCGCACCCTGTGCTCCAGCAAATGATCTTCAGTTCCTCAAAGATTTGCTGGGTTACTCGTCAATACATCCAGGCATTTCACAAGTCGCCTCGGCCAAAATGTCCAATCATCTCTGGTACCTTTCGGAAGAATTGGTTGCTCTGACCTTTTTTGATGACAAGACCTCGGTTTCGACAAAGATTCAGATGATTCACGCGCTGAATGCTAACAGTAGTGCGGAGGACGATGAAGGACCCCCCCAAAAAAGTTAAAGTTGATCTGAAAACTTTCGGAGATAAGTCACTACAGGATTTCGTCACAAACAGATCCCGCACTCTATTCACAAAGTTTAATCTATCGGAACACTTTCTCAAGGAAGATCCAACAACCTGGAGCGAACTGGAGGAGTACAAACGAGCGAAAGAGAAGGTGAGAGCCATCAACGTTGTGAATGATTATGCGGAGAGAGCGGTTGCTCTCATTCAAGAATACAGCAGTCATCTTACGAAGGATGAAGAACAGTTACAGTTTCTTCTACAAGTTGTCAACGAACACCGCCGTCTCTTCCCAGATAGCTTGAAAAAAACTCTTTCTATGGCTGTATAAGTTTCGGTTTTCATGTGTATTCATTATAGTTATATATTATTCAATATGTTAAAACTTCATGTTGCTTGAGCTACCTCAAAATGTTGGAATAAATGTTTCAAAATTTATATGCAGTGTATTTACACCAATTCGAACTATTGTACTTTGAAGACTGCGATCCTAAAAATTTTCAAAAAAATTTTTTTTTGCATTATATAAGGGCCACCATAATATATATATATATATATATATATATATATATATATATATATATAATATATATATATATATATATATATATATATATACAGGGCGTCCCAAAAAAATGTATACACACTTTAACAGCTGATAGCTCAATTGATGTTTCTTTCTTTCCAAGTTAAACCCATTAGAATTAATAATGGCAGTCAGACTAAGCTTTGAACAAAGGAAATTCATTCTAAAATGCTACTGGAAGTGTGAAAACGCAGTTGAAGTGCAAAGACAGTTTAGGAGGGAGTTTCAAACAGATCCACCAACGCGACTTACCATCACTCGAATTAGAGATAAGTTTGAAGCCGATGGAACTGTTCAGAATGTCCACAAGAAGCGTTCCGGAAGACCACGGACATCGACAAGCCCACAAAGCAAGAAAGAGTACTGGAAACGTATCACCAAAGTCCAAGAAAATCTGTGCGGCAAGCGAGTCGTGAGGTAGGAATTTCAGAATCGTCTGTCCAACGCATTTTGAAGCGCTGTCAATGGAAAAGTTACATTCCAAGATTAGTCCATGCTATTAATGAAGATGATGATCCGGACCGAAGAGTGGAGTATTGCGAGTGGTACTTGGCACGATGTGGATGTGGATTGGACGAAGGGGTTTCGTAGAATACCCTCCGCGTTCACCAGACCTCACACCACTAGACTTTTTTTTATGGGGATACTTAAAAGACAAAGTCTACGCTATAAAGCCTGCAACAGTCGCTGAATTGAGAGCAGCCATTGAACGAGAATGCACACAAATACCAAACGAAATGTTTCGTGATGTTTGCGATTCCATTGCTTCGCGTTATCAGCAGTGCCTGGACCAGAACGGACGTCAGTTTGAAAACAGGCGTTAACAAAACAATTAAATAATGTCTGTAGATTCTATTACATTTTGAAAATGAAATGTATTTTAATAAACACTGCCTTTATAAGTATTTAAAGTGTGTATACATTTTTTTGGGACGCCCTGTATATATATATATATATATATATATATATATATTAATATATATATATATATATATATATATATATATTATATACTGTGAATTTTTAAACGATATATGTAATAGAAAATCGCTTTACATAAAAACAAACTATTTCTTTTCAATAATAATTTGTTTTATTTGTTTTAAGAACAAAAGAATATGTTTATTCAAAGTGTAAATACGTACAGTAGAAATCCTTTTAATTAATTGCATTCAATAACTATTTTCCGGTTTTTTTATGTGAAATAAAAAATGTAAACGAGAATAAAGCCAATAAAATACTCGTTAAATGTTATATAAACGAAGAAAAATACCCATCATGCGTGTAAAAATTATAAAATATTTTTTATCTTAATTAATTAATGTTAGGCCTAAGTCCTATACGCAAGGCCAAATTTAAAAAAAAAATTGCATCTTATTTGCTAGGTACTGTATTAGTAAAGGTTAAGTTGGGTTATTTTGACTCTCAGTAAGATTTGTAGAGTTTAAAAGAGATTGCAATCGAAGAGTTCGCGTAGTTAAATCCCAACGAATCGACAGAAAACGAACGAGACATTTTAGTGCATAAGTTAAAATTTGGCGCAAACGCGATATTAACGCCATTTCTCTACTGTAACTCGACCAAGGTCCGCTGCCCACATTTTTTCCTCATTGTTTTTGTAATGGGGCCTTTATTATTTTAGCGAAATCGGCTTAAAATCGATATTTTTAATCTTTCGAATGAAATTTGAATTTAAACTTTACAAAAAGAGTTTAGAACCGTTGACGATAATAACATTTTCAATTTTCTTCTCCATTTTTAACAGTTAGGAATAGGAGCAATCAGGGACGGGAAAGTAGGCCATATTCAAAATCCAACCATGCCATCATAAGCTATATTAAATATTCTTAGTGATACGTAATTATTAATATGTTACAAATTAAACTAATAAATTACTGTTAATCATCATTAAATGGAGTTAATAATAATAATAATAATAATAATAATAATAATAATCAGGTCGTTGGATACGCGCAAACAAGATTTTCTACATTATTTAACCAATTTGTGGTTGATAATTTAATAGATTTTTAGTTAAATCCTATTTTAATGTAATTTTAGAGATCCTGATAATGTACAGGGTGGAAAAAAGTCTGGGCACCACCTCTACTATAAAAATTAGATACAGTATGTAAATATCTTGAGGGGTGCCCAGACATTTTGCCCACCCTATATATTAAAAATTAATTTTAATAAATTACTCTTAATATCCAACAGCAAGAGTTAAGGTGATCCTAAGATACGAGAAAAGAAGGTTTTTGCATTGTTTGGTCACTTTCAGGTTAATATTTTAAATAAAACAGCTTTTGAGCAATACTTAAAAACTATTTCTGTGGATTGTTATTTTTAAAGAGCATCAAATGGAAACCACCACCCTGGAACACCCCATCAATATGCAGCGGCGCTCATAAGTTTTCGTACGGAGAAATGTTTTAGTTATATTCGTCCTTATCTTTTGTACCATGCATACGATAGTTATGAAAAGTTTATCGTTCGTTTGCAAAAAATTAACACAAAAAAAATCAGTTTAACTCCAACATACAATGTAAAATATCAAAGAATTTGAGGGGAAAAAATTTTAAAATGCAAAAGTTTTCTTACATTTACTTACAAACTTAAATACATTGTATGTCCACCTTTTGCTTCAATGACTTCAGTGATTCGTTTTGGACATTTTTCGACGAGGTTTCGACATCTCTCAGTAGAAATTTTAACCCTTTCTTCGAAAGAATATTTTTTCAATTCATTCATATTCGAAGGGTTTCTCGAGCGAACACCTTTTTTTTCAAATCAAACCATAAATTCTCGATTAAATCGAAATCTTGGCTTTGACTGGGCAACTCGAGAAACTTGAAATTGTTTTGTTGAAGCCATTTCATGGTGCTTTTTGTTTTGGATCATTATCTTGTTGCAGTACCCAGTTGCGACACATTCGCAACTCCCAAGCTGAAGGTAATACATTTTCTTCTAAAGTTTCATGATATTTCTTCGAATTCAAGATTCCATTGATGACAACAAGCCTTCCTGGACCAGAAACACTAAAACATCCCCATAGAAGCAAACTACTAGGAAGGCTATTTTTAACTCGAATGCAATTGTTCCCAAATAATTCAATTTTCGTCTCGTCTATCTAGAGAACTTTCTTTCAGAATGCAAATCCATCATTTTGATGATCCTCGGCGTACTTTAAACGAGCTTCTTTTATTTGTGCGCTTTTCGTAGCGGACGTTTTCTTCATGCAACTTTCACGAAGACCATTCTTTTTCAATGTACAACGTACAGTATAGAGATGAACATCGATCTTAGACAGTCTTAACGTTTGGCAAATATCATCTACAGTAACTCGTAGATTCGCAGGAGCCATTCTTCCAGTCCGTCTAGCTGTACGTTCTGAAAGCTCGCAAGATCGTTCACACCTTGGTCGAGTTTTGATTGTGCCAAAGCCTTTCCACTTCTTTATAACTGCAGCAACAGTCGTAAATGGAATTCGAAATTCTTTTCCTATCTTCCTATAACTCTTTTTTGACTCGTGTGCAGCAATAATATTGTACATCTTTTAAGATCTGTAGACAGCTCTTTACCACGACGACCCATTGCTTACTAATGGCTCGTACAGTTATCCGTTTTCCATGAAGACTTACAAAGAAAATTCTAGAATTCAGAATTTCCAACAGTCTCTAATCAATAAACAGTCAACTACTGATAAAAATTTTAAATTTTTCAAGCCTGAAGTGGATACACAAA